>BSBK01001788.1:1410000-1423249 GCA_027943335.1 Chamaecyparis obtusa
AAAGAAAATAGGTTTTACTTGGAGGACTACCCAAATTTTCTTAGAACTCGACCAAATAAGTGGCATGAACAAAAGATTGGTTCTAAGAAACTCACTGTTATGTATGTGGAGCCTAATCAGACTCAGGTTCTTTCGGCATGCTTTCCCCCTAGACTTATCTACGGGGGATTGGGGGTAGCACCCCCAAGCTTGGAGTCAAGGGGTAGAGCCCCTTGCGGGGTCCTGGGGCAGTGCCCTAGGCAGGGTCAAGGGGTGCCCCAGGGTGGGGTCAAGGGGTGCTCCAGGGTGGGGTCGAGGGGCAGTGCCCCTCGACGCCAACAATGACTTAATAATACTGTAAAGGGTCGGCCATCAATTTTCTACAAGTCGAAGTATTTTTTGCCCTAATTAGGTGAAGTCAAAAATACTTGTAAAAAGGGCTCAAGGTTGGAGATTTATTATATGAGGGTTTTTTGTAGCTTCCTGTGGCATTATTGAGTTGTAGGTTTCAAATTATAATCATCGGATAATAATAAAGATATTGGACTCACTGTTGGTGGACGTAGCCCAGGGATTGGGTGAACCACATTAAATTTTGTGTTATTGTGTTCTCTTCTGTGTGTTAATATTTGCATTTTTCTGCTTATTATTCTAATATCCACCAATAGTGCTAAATATCCCTAGAGTAGGGACACTAAAAGAAGAGATGTGAAGTGCATTATTCACTATTGTTATAGATAACATAATCAAAAGGGCCCCAAAAACCTCTCCTCCCCAAACTTTTCCAGGTAAGGCATTTGTTTTGAACCACCAACCATAAGAAAAAATTACACATGGACCATGAAAAATGATTCCATAGATGTTTCCACCAAGGAATACAAACCCTTCTATACAAGTGTATGTCCAACTCCATGTAACCTAAGGCAATGAAAAATTTACCCTTTAGATCACAAACCTAGGCTAGAATATATCTCCCTTTAAGGGAGTTTCACATTCTGCTAGATGAAATTCAAGCTATATCTTGATGCTCTTCCTCGAAGCCTCCTAGTGAACAGTCTTAAGGATCCTTCTAATAATTCACCTCAACCTTTCACATCACCTAGAAAACTTTAAATTTCTCCACCTTTCTCCAACAAATGTCGAGTAATTTTTTATAGAGGGACTATAACTGAAGAAACATAGGCATAATAAGGGGTAACCATTCCAAGAATCATACCAAAAAAATTATATGATTCCTTGTTACAAATCCAAAAAAGGACCTCCTTAATAAGTTTTTCCCCTCTTTTGAGAGTTTCCATATTGTAGATCCCT
Source organism: Chamaecyparis obtusa (assembly GCA_027943335.1). Classification (NCBI taxonomy): domain Eukaryota; kingdom Viridiplantae; phylum Streptophyta; class Pinopsida; order Cupressales; family Cupressaceae; genus Chamaecyparis; species Chamaecyparis obtusa. The sequence continues at coordinate 1,411,291 of BSBK01001788.1, forward strand.
TACCTAAAAGGATAAATTGAGATACATTAGAACTATTCATTCCCTAGAGATACTTGCAAGTATGAATTCTTGCCCAATCTTGATCTTGGTATGTACACCAACTCCAATATAACTTTGTCACTAACACCTGATGGACTAAGACCAAAACAACCCTCTTCCTTAGTCCTACAAACAAATTCCAACCTAACCAAACTTCACTTTTTAGAGAGTAAGTCACCTACCCAAACAAATTTCCTAGAAAGATAATCAAAGTCCTTAGCAAATCTTGAAGGAGGAACTTGCACAAAACATCTATAAAATAGGAAGAATCTGTACCAATTACTTCAAAAGAGTCATTCTCCTAATAGATGAGAGCCAATGGAAAGTCCAATGGCTCACTCTCTCGAGAAACTTACTTGAAATCTCCTACCAATACTATCTAAGTTGAGGTCCCTAGTAAGGGGAATTCTAAAATAAACCAGAGGAAGATAACTAATTTGAAATTTGAGAATCCAAGAAATCTTTCTCTGGATAAGCTAGGGAGTATTGAAGAAGAAAATAAAAGACTTATCATGATTAATCTTTTGACTCGAGGAAGCTAACTAAGTGTCCAAGACTCTTCTAAAATTCATTTCATGCCCATCAAGGTTGTATCATCCACATATATTTACTATGCTTATATTTTTTATTTTTAAAAATGCATAATAGATAATATTTTTATATTTTTTAACTAATAATATTAAAAATAAATTACCAACAATCTAATTGGATAATATCTCTTAACTCTTATTTTGATTGGGCTAGGATTTTTTAAAACTTAAATTAAACTTCACATAAATCAAGGTAGTTATTATAGTATACATGGTAGTTGCAAAGACAACAATGTGGGTTACTTTAAAAATAATTGATCATGCACAAAAATTTGTTGATTTTTTTATAAAAACTATATTTTTTATTAAATATGGGGTTTATGGGATTGGATATTTTCCTTCAAATTGATTAGATCAAATATTGTAGGAAGATTGTGAAATTTTTGTTTATATTTCCAACATGCTTAGAATATATAAATTTTAGGAATGTGTGCAACTATCTAGTTGTGATAAATCCAAATGTAAGTGATAAGTGCAAATTGATATATAAAATGGGACTTAATAAAGATTGAGATATTCAAGCTTAAATTGTATTGAATAGTTCCATTAATATAGGTTTAAAACTAGATGAGAACTGACAAATTTCACCATTACAAATACCATGTAATATGTGTTCTTTATGTTTATGTGAATGTTAGCTATTTTAATGTTAAAAGTTAAAAAATATAGCAAAATAAGTGTTTGTTTTTGTTTAGATTACTCAACATAAAAATATTGTGGAATTTCAAATGCCCTTTAGTCTATTGGTAAATTTGAATGGCTCATAGAGAGCCAACTAGAATGATGTCTTTTAGTACAAGACCTATTAATATCAATAGAAAATATGTGCAATTATAATTTATTTAATTATTTTTTTTCCTTCTTCCTTTATTTTTATCCTTTTAAATAAAATCAACTTTTCCCTAAGTTTCATCTACTCTAATCACATACAATGCATAAACTTGTGAGTATATGAACTTAGATTAGTCAAATTGGCAATTATGGGAGTGATACAGGTAAAAAATTAAGACTAAGCTAGGAAGTTAAGTGTAAAGTTTATTAGAGGAATAAGCTCTATGCATGATAAAGGAAAAAAATTTAGAAGTAAGACTTGAAATCTATTATTTTGGCACAAAAAGATATGTAGATCTATTATTTGTCTCACATTTTATGCAAACTTGCAGTGTTATTTGATTGATTATGTGGTCTTGGGCCTATTATATAGGAATGAATTTATCTTGTAGGGAATATATTTGAACTTTCTAAATGTATAATTTTACTTCCTAATTTATTGGGTTCACCTTGCTTCTTTGAGTTTCAAAGAATTATGATGTTTATAAACATCTAGGGAATAACACTACATCACTAGAGTCATTATCTCCTAGGTTAAACTTCTTGATAGGAATGAATTTGTAGTTATGGAAGTGATTAGAGACAAAAATATTTAAGCCTATACATATATAGGAATGGTTATGTATAATTTCTTGTCTTAAGACTTACACAAATCAAGTGTTCTTATCTTTCTTGCTTCTTTTTGTGAATTAAATTGCTAATATTAGTGGATGATGATAATCAAATGAAATTAAGTGCATTTTAATGCAAGGATATAACAATACATCATAGAAACATGTTTTTAATTACTTCATAATGGATCATGAAATATGAAAAGCTAGTCAATTTGAATTTAAATTTTAAAATTTCAATGGTTAGATCTACAAATGCAAGATCACTCATACACATTTGGGATTGGACCAAGATAAGGCAAGACTTATGTAGGGAATGAATACCTACTAATGGAGGGTGTAATAAATAAGTGTGTAGAAATGGTTAAGATGTGGTTTAAAATATAAAAATATATGTAGGTAGAGATAGACAAAAGATAGGGGAATGAGGCCAAATATGTACAAGACTACACCATTTTTAAATATGTTATAAAATTGAATGGGAATTGATAAGGGTGTGCAAATTTTACCACACACTCATTAAATAATCTAATTATGATTATTCACATTCCTAAAAATTAAAACAGTTGTTTCTTTTTCTACTTCATGGAAATGTTACAATAGAAGGAAAAAATTCTTATGTCATAATCATGTACATAAAAATGTTGAAATAAAAATTTGAAGTCATTTAAACATTAGCTAATAAAATGTGCCCCCCTAAACCTATTGTTGTGGTTGAAATTTTTTTGCCTTCTAAATCCTCATCAATTGCTACTATCTTGGATGGATTGACCTTGACAATAAAAGAAATGTATTGAGAAGTTAGGTTCTATTTATGCCTCGCCTTCTACTACCAATTTGTCTATGAAAGCTCTTGCCACTCTATCCTCTTTTGGATTACATAATTCTCGTGGTATAAAGTCTAATTCTAATACTCCCCTTATTGACTATAGTATGGCAGCCCATGGGCTATAAGACCTCAATAATAGACCAACTCTTCAAATTTCAGTTAAATGAAATAAACTAAGGAAAAAATGCCCCCTACAATTTCTTTTAAGAAACCCATGTCTAGATTGGGGAAATACATGTTGAGGAGGACATTTCTTAAAGTAATATAGAGGAGGAGGTTAAAGATGTGGGTGACACTAACCCTAAAAGATCCAAAAAACTTATGGTCTACCATATGGATAAGCGTAAGAGGGTGGTCAATGTTGATTTTTCTAATTAAGAATATTCAAATTTTGATGATGAGTACGAGGATTTTGGGGAGGAAAACAAGAGCTAGGTTATTACCACAAACAACCAATCTAAAGACACCAACTTATAGGATTTTGATAGCACAAAGTCTAACCCTATGTTCCTACTTAAAGAGGAACATACATGTTCCAAGTGTGATGCTATTGTTGTTGTTCTCTTGGTATTTAAATCTAATGTGTAAGACTTCAATAAGAATTTGGTGAGAGTCTCTAAATTCAACTCTAAGATCATGCATGGGTCAACTACTTTCCTATGTTTACTACTATATAATGAATTGGGTAAAGATGGTGGCAAGGAAAGGAATCATAAGGAATCATTCAAGTTACTCATTGAGGACTAGATCCATCCCTTTGTCCACTACCATGGTGCTATCTTTTTTTGTGTTTTTTGGTCATTTGGTATATGTTTTCTGTTATAATTCTAGATCTTTTAGTTTAGTATTATTTCTGATATATATATTATTATTAAGACTTTCTATGTCTTGTTAGTGGTTTTCTAATCTACTTCCAATATATCTAGATTATTTTATAATAGAGTTAGGACCATGATTTTACTAGTTTCAATATAAAAAAACATAGTGTAACCTAGGGATGCATCCCCGACCTAATTTCCCCCATCCCTATACTAGGGACATTTTCGAGATAAGGGGACATCCTGGGGATGTCCCCATCCCATTATCAAATTTGGAAAATCAATAGGGGATGTCCCAAAAACTTGGGGATGTCACCTAAATTTTTTGGGGATGGATGAAAATCTCAGGGATGACTAGGGATTCAATAGTTGTCCCACGACTGTCTGTCCCCAATGTCGAAGCCACAAAAAAGTTTTAAAAAAAATTCTCATCACCATGGATTATTGAGGGTTGGTTTGTGGGCCCCTCCTCCTCTTTCCCTATAAAGCCAAAAGTGTGGCTCATAGTTTCATTTTCTCATTTAGTTTTACATTCATAAAATTTATCTATGTTTCTTACTTCTTACTCTATCATTCACAACAACAAAAAGGGTTTGAATTTTTTAGTTGAAGATGTATTGACAAGGGTCTTTTAGAGTTATTTTATCATCTTAGGAAGCAAGAGATTGGAAGAGGTAATTTTAAACATCCTTCCATGCTTATATTTTTCATTTTTTTTCAAAGTTTAAGCTTAAAATAGTTTGATTTTTCTTTGCATTGTTTTAGTTCAATTCATTCTTCAATCTCAAAATAATTTAAAAACCAAAATGAGCAATAGTGAGAGTAGTAGTAGTAGTGAGGAATAATTTTGGGGTGGTCAAACTCAAACTAATAGTGTTGAAGATATTAGTGGGAAAAAATATCTTGATTTGTTTAAGTTCCCTTCAGCTTAATCTTGAACAAATATGAAAAGGGCCCTTTCAAAAAGAATCCTCTTCTCCAATATGTTACACCTAAGGGTCAAAAGAAAAAAATGTAGGATGGACTAGGGTGTGGGATTTTCATGTTTGTAAAGGTGACTTTAGGCTAATATATACAAGGGTGGGTCTTACTTTTTGGGTATTGCATGACATGAGGTTATACCTTGTCCAAATTGAACTGAAAAGGAGAGAATATAGTGCCAAATATTGCACATGGATGATGAAATAGGGAAACAAGGTTTGATGATACCATCACCTACTTTATCAAGTGCAAAATCATCTAGGCCATATTCATCTACTATTGGTGCTAGTCCTATTGAGACAAGAAGAAAGAAGAAGGTGACTGGTGGTGACAAGGGAGGAACAGTTGAAAGTATGTTTCATATGGTTTGTTCCTCTTATTTCAAACAAATGGTTAAAGCTTTAGAAATTATGGGTCCTTAATTCAAACCCCTTGGTGATCATAAGCTACGAACTACCCTCATAGATAAAGAGTACTTCAAAATTAATGTTTTGTTGGAGGATATGAGACAAACTTGGGCTAGGACATGTTGTTCTATTGTGATGGATGGGTGGACTAATATTAGACATCAACCACACACCAATATCATTGTCACATCCCCTACTAGTTCTTATTTTCTAAAAGCCATATATTGTTTAGGAAGTGTAAGGATATAGAGTTCTAGTTCACCATTTTGAGAGATTCCATATAGGAGATTGGACTCACTAATATTGTACAAGTGATCATAGATTCAAAGCATGACTGAAAATTAGCTGGTTTAATGGTGGAGGGTTCTTATAAGAACACCTTTTGGACCCCTTGTTATGTTCTTGCATTGAACAATGCATTAAAGGACATTAATAAGATAGATTGGGTTAAGCAAGTAGTGTCATAAGCTAGAGAGGTTCAAATGTTCATTTTCAACCACCACACCTCACTTGCTCTTTTTAGGTCCTTCTCAAAGAAGGAGTTCCTCAAACTAGCTAATACAAGATATGCCAATTTGAATTACTTCATTTTAAAATCAGTTAAGTTGTTTTTAGTATGTTACATGTGTTTTGACTTTCCATTTCAAATTATTCAAAATTATTTATATTATAGGTATGCCACTTATTACATCTTGATGGAGAGGATGCTTGAGGTACACAAGCCTTCACAATTGACAGTGGTGAATCTAGAGTGGACCCTATGGTCTAATTCTAGCTCTCTTGAAGGAATATCGGTCATGCTAAAGATCCTTGATGATAATTGGTGGGACACAATGAATAAGTTTCTGATTTTATTTAAAAATTAAAATTAAATGTTATTATTTAGATAGCTGATTTTTATATTAAATTAAAATTTATAATTTTGATTATAAATTTATAATTCTTTTGTTTGTTTTCATTTTGTAGACATTTTTTCTCTGTCATCTCCCTTATTATAGATGTCATTAGATATACCAATATAGATTATCCTAGTCTTGGATATATATATGATACATTTGATAGTATGTTGGGGAAGATAAAGAAAATAATTGCAGCTAAGGATCCTACTTTGGGGTTATATGAGGAGTGTATTAGGACCATTGTGACATAGAGGTGGAAAATAATGAATACCCTGCTTAATATGGAAGCCTACACTCTAAATCCCAAATGGTATGCAAAAATAGATGGAAGGGTGCCTCTGTATGATGATCTAGAGGTATTAAATGGCTTCTTTATTGGACTAACCGCTAATGTCTCTCTTTGGGATTCATGACAAGGTTTAACAACCTCCTATGTCTTCTATAAGTTTAGTGGTCATATCGGGTATTAATAGGTCAATCTTTTAGTGTAACAACAACCACTAGTTATAACAAGTGGTATCAGAGATTGGTCACAGGTTCAAATCCCCTCAGGTGATGGTGAGGGGATATTTTTTGACTAACTGTCAATGTCCCCCTTCAAGATTTGTGACATGGTTTAACAATTTCCTATGTCTTCTATAAGTCTAGTGGTTGTATCAAGCATTAAAAAGTCTATTTTTTGGTGCAATGAAAACCACTAGTTCTAATATTCTCACAAGCCATTGATAAGATGTTTTTAGAGAAGAAGGCTTCCATACTTCACGTCCAGTTCCTTAATTTCAAAAACATGTGTCCCCAAAATTGAGTAAACAAAAAGCAAGTTTGGATGGAGTTATATTAGCATCGAAAGATTCTATTGGGTGATAGACATGGCATGGGAGAGATATACCACAGTTGAAGGTGTTCACCACTCGCCTCCTTACACAGGTTGCTAGTTCTTCTACTATAGAGAGGAATTTCTCTACATATGGCTTTATATAGTCTCTCAAGATGAATATACTCACCTCTAGACAAGCAAAGAAGCTAGTGGTCATGCAGAGTTCTCTTCGACTTCAAGATCATTAGACTCTAGAGTATAGGAGGACTCCAGTTTATGGTGGGATGTTGATCCTAAAGATTTGGCCTAGGTTGATGAGGAGGATAAAAAATCAAGATTTCTTGGGGGTCTATTAGATGAGGATGCACTTGCAGTTGACCATGACAATGATGATTTAGATGACTTTGATTCTAATGCAGAGTTGGCTGAATTGGAATAGGAGAAACAATGTGCTTTGTTTTTATGTATTTTGATTATTATATTGAACATGAAACCATATGGCAATATTTTAGCCTTTGGGCATTTTGATTTTGTATGTTAAAGTTATTTAAATATATTTTTGTTATCACATGCATATATGATATTGACAATGAATTTTGATTTCTGAATTATGAATGCATATTGAATATTAAAACACTTAAATGTTGTAAACTTGTATGCTAAGTTTCTATGACGTTTAAATGACATGCTTTATCTATATTTTCATATGAATTCCATGTATATTTGTAAATTTCCCTATATATTTGCAAATTTCCCTATATTTTATATAGTTGTCTCCTTTGTCATCCCCAATCTTGGCAAAAACATTGCCATCTCGGAGACTTGTCCCCCTATCCCCTGCCATCCCCATCCTGAAAACTCAGGGTAACACTACAAAAATATTAACTAATAAAAAATAATAAACATAGTATTAAATAATATCAATTAATAATAAGTATAATATCAATTAATAATAAGTATGATATATTTAAAATAAAAAATATGAAACAAATAAAAATTCCTTTTAATTTAATGCATATAAAATAAGATAAGTCTAAAAAATAAAATAAAATAAATTATATAAATAATACAAAAGATATTCTTAAGTAAAAATCTAAAAAAACAAATAAAATTCTTAAATAAACAATATAATGAAATAAATATCAAGTAGATGTTAGAAGAAAAAAAAGTAAAGTGGTGTTTGAAGGAGAAGAATTGTGAACATTCTTTGAAAGAAGTGGCTTTGCAACTATAGTGTTCTCTTGCATCCATAGGTATTTTAGGGTTTTCATTAGGGTTACCATACCTTTGTCTCTCACCAATCATGCCATACCACATTAATTATGATATTTTCTCAGTCATTTTTTATGGCTTTGGCCACTTCTGGCTCATCATTTTCTATTGGTGGCAAAGTGTTGGCTACAAGTATTCATGGCTCCATCGAGAAAGTATCTCGAGAAACTCATCCCCAAAGTATTTCACGAGGTAAGTCATCTCCTTCCCCAGATTTTGTTTTTCCTTTGTTGGATTTCAATAAGGCCTATGAATGGTTAGAAAAAATTACTTTAATTGGTTACTTTGTGGGTAGAGTCCCTTCTAAAAGTGTGCTAAAGGATTAAGTTACCAAGTCTTGGCTCCCTCATGGGGTACACTTAGAAGGTGTGCAAAACCTTACCAAAGGGGTTTTCCTGTTCCTCTTTGGGAACCCTTCTCGCGTTGAGGGCATTCTCAAACATGGCCCTTGGTTTATCCACACTTCTCTTCTTGTTTTTCAGCCTTGGTCGAGAGATTTTTTAGTCTCTGACGATAAGAAGCTTAAAGTGCCCATTTGGGCCAAATTTACTAGTTTTCCTTTGCCTTGCTAGCCTTTTCTATAGAATATCACTCAGTCCCTAGGTAGGGTGGTATGCACGGAGTCAGAGCATTTTTATCACACTCACCCTCAAAAGAGGGGTTGTGTTGAAATTGACCATTGCACGCACCACTCACTTTCTCTTCTTGTATGGAAAATAACTAGCTTTTTCCGCTATCAGTCATGTGCCAGAACCACCAAGGATTTGTGTGTGGAAGTTGGCAACTTGGGAGCTCATCCCTTTTCAACTGAATTATAGTTTAAAGTGGCACAAATTCAACATGCAAAGTAGATAGATGCCACTTATGGTGTCAGAGGAGCTCAACTTAAGGCATGATTGCATTGGTTTTAGGTGGGAGATCACACTAGTAAAGAATTATTTACTTCTCTACACCTAAGACATACCACCTCAGGCATAAAAATGATCAGAGAAGGGACTTCAGTTCTAACTGAACTTCCAGATATTTTGTAAGCTTTTGTTTCTCATTATAAACAAGTTTTCACTGTCTAGCCTTCCAAACTAGCCTCTCAAAAGGCTTTACATAATTGCTTAGCATATGTCCCCCAATCATTTGTCTGACTCTCAAAGAGCCTTATGTGAGAAGACCTTGGCAAGGCATCTTTTTCAATGACAAATGATAATATGTCCAGGTTGTGATAGTTTCCCATGTGAATTCTACAAAGCCCTTTGGAATTGTGTAGGGTCAGACCTTTAGAATGTTTATTTAGAAGCATTTTGGTTAGGTTCATTAGGCTCAGAAATAAATAAAGGAAACATAAAATTAATACCTAAAGCTGATGATCCTGATGATATTTTTAATTGGCACTACATCGCCCTGCTCAATGTCTCCTATAAAATAATTGCAAAATCTTTGGCTTTAAAAATCCGTCATTTGGTTCCCTAGATTATCCATCCAGAAAAAAATTGGATTTATTCAATCTAGATTCATACTTGACAATATGATTGTTGTTTTAGAAGGTATGGAATGGGCTCATCAATCTGGCTAGCCTGCTATTTTCCTCAAAAATGATTTTGAAAAAGCTTATGACTGGATCGAGTGGCCTTTTATTCTTGTTATGTTGTCTATGTTAGGATTTGGTCCTCATTTTGTGGCTTCTGTTAAAACTATTTTTGCTGATGTCAATGCCTACATTACCATTAATGGAAATTTGTCTGCCACTTTTGGCTTACATAGATCTATTCACCAAGGATGTCCTTTGGCCCTAACTTTGTATGTTTTAACCGCTAAAGGCTTTGGTTATTTGCTAGCTTCTTCCATTTCTGCTAGAAGAGTTCATGGCATTTCATTACCCAATTCCTCCTATCATCTTGTAAATGGCCATTTCACTCATGATTCTTTTTTAACCCTCATAGAGGATGAAGAAAATGTTCAACAATCACTTCATTAATGTAGACAGATTTCTGGATTCGATCGTGTAAGTATTTTTAGCATCTATAAATCTGTCTACATTAGCATTTAGAAATCTGTGTAAGTATTTTGATGCTAAAAATACTTACACGATCGAATCCAGAAATCTGTCTACATTACTAATGGATTGTGGAAATTTGATGTTGTTAATCACTTCATTGACTGGAGACCTTTTTATTGGCTTCTAGCTCAACCATTCAATGACATAAGACCCTTTTCTATCGCTAGTCATTCCTTCTACCTCCCCAATGGATGTTAATCTATAATTGGAAATGGATTCAACAGGGCCAAATATTTTTCCTTTTATAATTCCTTTTGCCTTTCATGGATCTGCTATAAAACTATGGAATGTGGTGCTCTCCAAAATTGAGGCCAAGTTGGTCTATTGGATAACCAAGATAATTTCTTTGGTTGAGAAATTTAAAGTTTGTTCAAAGATCCTTGCTTCCACACATGTGTACTATTCATCATGCTGGTCTCCTTCCAAAGCTGCCTATGTCAAGTTAGAGCATTTGCCGAGGGAATTTTTGCGGGCCTCAGATACTCAAAGTCATGGATTTCACTGCATTTTCTGGGAGTATTGTTGTCTCTCTCATCAATCTGGTGGGCTCGGTCTCCTTTCCACCCACAGGCAAGGAAAATCTCTCTATTTCAAGTGGGTGGTTCGTAGTGTTATAGGAGATTAGGCATGGAAAATTCTTTTGAGATATTTCATTTCTTTAGGTTGCTCTCTTCATTGACCATCTTAGAGAGATATAGGCTTTTCAACCTTTCTCTTCATGTGAGTGTCAGTGAAAATCTAGAGGTCTTTTGTTGTAAAGAGCATTTGGCATGCATGGGAGGCAACCAAACCTTGGCAAAGATGGCATGGTTCTGGCTTTCGAGATGGTCTTTCTTTTAATCAACATAATCTCTAGACGCCCTTAATTTAGATGTAAGGGCTACCTCTTGCTCGAGTTCCTAGTAATCATGCTCTGCACTTTCACAGGCATGGTCTTCGGACTCTGCAAGATCTTTTTTGTAGACCCACAATGTCTCTCCGCATTTGGGAGGATTTTTGAACCCAATTTAGACTCACTCGTCAGGATCAAGACATGTTTGAATTACTTGTTTCTCTTTTGCCTCTAGAGCTTTTGCATAAGATTGGGATAAAAATTTGTTCCCCATGGTGGAAGGATTGGAAATGGTACCTAGACACAACTTTCCTCCATTATCATCTGAGACAAGGCTATCTATGGCTCTCTGGCCATTTGCACATGGTGGAAGTTTTGATTCAATTATGGCATTTGCAATCTTTTCATTCTACTTGGAGATTGTAGTTTATTACCATCTGGTCCAATATTACAGAGCCTAAAATTGCACATTTTAGTTGGTGTATTTTATTTCAAGGTTTATCTTTGGGTTCTTGGCTCCACCATTTGGGTATTCTAGATCCTCGTTGTCCTTTTTGCCGTCATTTTAAATCTTTTCTTCATCACTTTTGGTTTTGTTGAAGAGCTCAAAATTACTAGGTTTGGTTTCACGATTTCTTTTCTCCTTTTTGCCCCGCCATCTTTTCCTAGCAAATGGTCCTCTTGGGTGACAATCCAAAATTCCCATTTCCTTTCCTGCAACTTTGGCACACTTTCAGAATGGAGATTTTATTTGCAATTTGGAAGGAAAGAAATTCAGTTCTTTTTTCAAATAATATAATTAATACTAATCTATCTTTGTTTGTTAAAGCTTGTATTTGCAATAATGTTATGCTACAAATTTAGGTTCAAGTAGATAAAATTGCCCTTGACTTTTCCCATTTACAGGAGCTCCTTTAGCATTGGGTAAATTCTCCTTACACTAAGACTAAGGTTCCTCCAGATACATCAACTTCAGGAATCCC
>BSBK01001789.1:0-241676 GCA_027943335.1 Chamaecyparis obtusa
AAAATTAGCTTGTAGTTAAAATCTAACTTTTGAAGGATAAGAAAAATTTGATACAAATCTATTCCCAAAAAATTCTAAACAAAAGAATTTAGAATCTACTCAGAAAATGATAAGAATCCTAATGGTTTAGTGGTAATAGGTGTTTGAATGAGAATTTTTTCTTTTTTTATAAGTTATTTATTTTAAAAATGGCAAGAAAGTGAGACACACCATTATGAGACAACTCCATTTAAATAAGTACTTTAAATATCTATTACCTCTCATATAGAAGCAACCACTTTAATCTATCAACTGTGCACATATTTTGATGCATCTATTATCAAGGCTACAAAAAAGAATATAAATTATATCGAAATAATTTTTCACAGTCAGAATTAGAGAAATGCTTTTCACCTTTCATTTTATTATTTTCTTGTACTCTTTTCAAAATAAAATGACTATTTTTTTTTGCGTTTCGAATATTTTACCTTTAAAATTTTTCTAAAAGAATTAGATCTCTATAGAGGCCTTGATTTATCCTTCATTTTCTTTTTACTTTGCTTTATCCATTGTTCCAGAATGAGAAACCAACACCTTTTATCCATCTTAGAATATTGTGTTAGCATCTCATTAAAAATTAATGAAGCAACCACATCCCCAAATTTAATAATGGTTATTGTGCTTTCAATATAAATTACAAGGTGATTAAAAGAGTCTCACCAAGAAAATAATATAATAATTCATTTTTTCTTGACCATCAATCTAAATGCCAATAGATTTCAAATCAGCAATCACTACACAACTTTTTTCATAGGAGAATCTTATTTACCAACTATTTCATCTAAAGCTCATTTATATTCTTGTATTCATGGACACTTAGGAGTAAAAAATGAGACAAAAATAGTCTTATAAATCCTTGGATTTTATAAATACTGTATCTCATACATCATGTGTTGTAGTTTGAGGTTTTGTTGAACAAATTGCAGTCCATAGATCTCTATCTATAAGTATGTCCTCTATTTTTGTGTTTCTAAATATTAAAATATTTCTAATTAAACTTCTTTATCTCTATTCCACTAGATGTACTTTCCATATCAAACCTACAATAGGGTTATGAATCTTCCTATAAAAAAATCCCACAAAGACTAGATCAACTTAAAAATTCCTTCTACCCAACAATATTAAAAATTATGGCCAGGATCGAGTGGAAATTGAAAGGAACCCAAGTGAAAAATAAAACATTCCAAATGCTAAATATTAAAAAGAGATGATTCTGAATCATTTATGTAGATATGTTAAATTTAATTTCCCCTTTTGTATTTTTTCCTAGTTATGTCAGTATATTTCTAAAATGAAGAACAAGGGTGGCCCTCACCTACAATAGGGTATCAATCCACTTCTCTATAATTTACACCTTTCCTTGACTCTATAGGGGGTCCCTAGCCCATCCCTCACTGTGAAATCTAATAACCCTAAGTTTACCCCTAGTCCTCTCATTGGCCAACATACCTCCCTCTCTCAGGTTTTCCTAAGTCAACCCTCTAATGGAGGCCAAATTCAAATCCCTAGATATAGAAAAGCCCAAGGAGAGCATCATGGTGGTTTTTTAGGACTCTTCTTCCTATTAGTCTTCTAAGTCCACCTAGAGTCCTAAAAATTCTACTGGAAATTCCCCTTGCTAGTCCATTAATCCCTCCTCCCCTTGTCTACATGGGAGACCCTACTATTCCTAAATTCATTAACCCTCTATACTGGTAAAAAAATATGGCCTCTGATGTTCATTTCAACCTCTAAATTGTTGGTCACAAGGTTCATCAATTATGTGTCTTCTAAAATAGGCAAAATGTGGCTTCTAAATGGCTTATTCTAAAGCAATAAATTGCTAGGAATAAGATAAATAGGTTGGAAGCTATTTATGATGTGGAGAAGACGATGACCAACTAAACTCAAGAGAAGGGAGATTATTGTATGTGGGGATTTAGTGATTATTTTTCCCAAATGAGACTGTTGGGAAACTATGGAGAAACAAATCAGTGAGCTTAAGAGCTAGATCCTGATAGAGGAGGAGAAGAACAAAATGGTTAGTCCTCTGGCCAATATTAAGACCAACTAGACTCATCTTAATATGAAACTCCATGACTTGGCTGATTACAATAAGAATATTATGGATAAGAGTACCCTCTCCACTAATACCTTATAGATAGAATTAGAAGAAAAGAAGGATAAACATAGGAAGAGAGAAGAAAGCATGCTTATGACTCTCAAAGGTGAAGGGGATCTGAATGATGTTTCTACAGATAATCTCCTAAAACCAGGCTCTCTTTTGGACAAGTTGAAAGAGCTTAACATATATTAGAAAGGGGTTTATAAGCCACCTATGTAGTGTCTAGTTAGATGGTCCATTGTGCTGGTTTTTTCCTTTATAGTTTTATTTTAGGTATCTTTTCTTCTTTGTTAGTTAGTTTGATTGAATTCACTACTTGTGAATTCCTTTTGTGCTATCTTTAATACTTGATGTTACTTTAATGTTGGTTCTGGTCCCTATCCCACATGAATTAATCAAAACAAAAGAGACGATGCAAACTATTCTTACAAACCCTTTCTTGTTGTAAATTATATTAACATATACAACTCAAATTTCAAAAATTAAACTCACCACACCATATCTACACGGGAAAACAATTTCACAAAATAACCCACACTCCAAAATCTAGATTAAATTATATTATAAAAATAACCAATAGTTACAATACAATACCTAGAACCAATACTAGTCAGTGGTGAATATAGCAATAGATAATTATAGATAAAAATTAGAATATAAAAGTTTCTTAGAAGATATCCAACCTTTCATAGAAATTACAATAAGGAAAGACATATTTACATAGATCAACATAAGAAGAAAGCATCCATGGTTTGTAAAACCAACTCCAATCCCAAAGTGGTAGGTCATGTCATAAATCATATGATATGTTGCACATAGAAGCTCAGAAAGAAACAATACATAACTCATCATTAATGGTCACCTTACCATATGCAACACCTACTTTATCCTACTTGTCAAAGGTGAACTGCATCATATATATAAATTTACAAATTGTAACTCTCCATGACTCTTCCACCCATCTAGTAAAAGTCATAATCATAAAAGAAATTTATTATAGTTTCAACATAGCAACCTTTGAAACTAGTCTTGTAATTTTATGACTTCCAAAGTGGGTGCAGTAAAATAAATAAATTTAATAAGGTAAACATATTTAGATTATAAGGTTGAGACACCTAAATCACAACACCATAAGTGGATTAAAATTTGAAATATAATCCTTCACACAGTGTCAAATCCAATCCACTATCAATGATCTATTATTTAATATCCCTTTATTTTCTTTTGTTGAACCACATTCAATCAAAAATAACCTACAGGTAAGGGCTTTGATTCATAGATTTGGCCCCCATTATTTTTCTTCTAAATTTTAATTATAGCCCTAGATATTCATTAGCTTTTCTATTTAATAAAAAAAATTTAAATTTGAATGACCTATTTCATCCTATATGATCCTTTTTTGAATGATTATGGTTTTGTTGATCTTAGGAAATTTTGTGGTATCATTTTGATCCATATTTTTCTAGACATATATCTTTATAGTTTGGCCCCTTCTATCATGATAGGAAGGATTTCTAGGATAAGTACTATTCAAGGTTCTGGGGTTGATCCTAGAAAATATTTCTTTCACCGAGAGTAATTCTAATGGCACTATAAATACAAAATTTGGGATTTTAAAACCTCTTTTCTTCTCTCTTCTTTTCTCAACGTATCTAGAACACTTTTATATTCATTCTTCATTAATATATACATAATGTAGGTTTTAAAAAAAAGTATGTTCTCATAAATTTCAAAATATTATATTTTTTTAGGTATGTTATTTTAGTGAATTCATGGTGACCTCAATAATAATCATGGGAAGACATCTTATTAATCTTGGAAAGTCTCTTAATTTAAATATGGTCTAATACTATAAGAGGAGAATCACATAGATTTTGAAGCTTCTTAAAATAGAATAATCACCAAGGTTAAGAAAGAATTTAATCAATATTTTCTAAGGTAGAAGAAATGAATAAAATACTCAATTAAATATTTCTCTCAAGGTTTTTGTGGAATTTGAAAGAATAAATTATCACCACATGAGATGAGAAGATAATGTGTTTGATGGAGGAGGAGAAGAAGCCAATTTTAGATAGTAATTTGTGAGTTTGTATGGTTATGGTATGGGGATGTCCTTAAAGAAGGCGTGTTCATGGAATTTTATTCTATTGAAAATACTACTGACTTATATGGAAAATAAATTATCATGGAAACCATAATCATACTCTAAATGTGTACTATAAAATTTTAGATAAGGGTTCTTTCAAACCTATGTTCATGTATTTTCATGGAAGATACAATTACAAGCCACAGATAAAGAGGGTGGAATTACTTTTAGAACCTCATGCCATCCTCTAGACATATATGAAGATGTTTCATGAAAGGATAATTTTACAATATATAATCTAATAGAATAATTTACCTCATGATGATTTGATATGTGAGGATGAAAAGTCATGTATCCATTAAAATTTAAAATTAGGGATAGTGTTAGTTTTAGGAGCAGGGCACACTTTTTGCTTAACTTGTAGTGTCCAAAGAGATATGTGTGGTTGACTAATGTAACTTTTTATATGCGTACGCGCGCACACACACATACACACATAGTGTGTGTAGTTAGGTCTATTTCAGAGCTCTCTATGTTATAACTATGATAGGTTTAAGAGGTTATAATTAATTTACAATCATTATATTATGAATTTGATTTCTGTTGAAGACTTTTGATGTGGCCCTTTTAAAGTGGGTTAAGTTTGAATTTGCTAGTTATTAACAAGTAATTAAATTTATTTCCTATTATATTAATCTCTTGTGCAAATGACTTCATCACAAGTTCTATCTTATAAGACAACCTTGCCACACTAGACCACTATAATCTTGGAAGTAGATTAGGGTTCTTTGATAGAATAATATAGAAATGGCAAAAGTAAGTGTTCTAGCATTTGAAATAATAATATATAGAGAAGAGTGAAAAGAAAAGAAATCCAAATGAAAAAGTGGTATTGATTTAACATAAAGATACAAAGAAATAATTAAAATAATCATTATCATATCTTATAAATTAAAAATAAAATATGAATCATACACTTTTTATTTCTATACAAATTATATAAATAATTAATTGTACACCCTTCAAAATACTTATTTTAAAATTAAAAAAATCCAACCCACTTTTCTCTTAACTTCATATTGCCCCATTAAAATTATCTTCTTCTTTAGCCACAAGAAATTGGAAAACGTGATTAATTGAAAAATAAGTGTTGTTTTCGAGTTATAACTTTCTGGCACCATGTCAAGTGGCATGGCCTTTTCTTTACTTTGATATTGAATCATAGATTGATAGTTCAATACATATTTAAAATAAAATAATAATAATAATTACAATTAGATTTCGACCTGACTAATATTTGCAAATGAATGGAGTGACCATTGAATCATGGTAGAATTTCCAGACAAATGAAAGAGTTGAGCCCCACAAAGAGATCCTTCTCAACCTAATGCAAATGATACGAGTTGGAATTCTTGAGATGTAACTTTGAAGTAATTGAGAACAGTAAACCACCTCTCCCTGTTCTTGAGCCTGTGTATAGCAATGGTATCAGGAATCAGGTCATGAGAACACATGCCATTAGAGTAAGGAAAGTCATACATGGCAGGCTTATTGCTAAACCTATTCTTAGCCTTCTTCCCTTCATTTAACCAGCGTCCCACCATCGTATCCTCCGACCCCATTGTATTATTCTTAGCAAAAGGAGACTCCTCAATCCACTTCACCAGATCCCATGAAAGGGCATATCCCATACCAGACATATGCTTAGCAAAAGGATCAGTTTTGCCACAAGTTACAACAAAGCCATAGTAAGTGTCATTCCTTGGCAAAGGCTTTAATGACACAGCCAACTGATCAATCCTAAAATAAACATCATCATCCACCTTCATAACATAATCATACTGCAACCCCATATTTGCAAGACTAGAGAAATAAGTATACGTCTTACCTTTCTTCATGTTCTCTTCACAGTTCAATATAATTATGTCATTGTAAGTCATGATCTCCAGAGGGACAAGGATTCTTTGATCATCCTTGGTCAGATTGCAGAACACAAATCTCACGTCCACTTTTGCATGGACCGTGGATTGGATTCCATAAACCATACGAAGCCAATGTCTTCTCTCATACAGATCTGCTCTAGTTAGGATTCCAATCAGAATACTGAACTCATGATAGCCAACCTTTGAGTCATTGCTCTTATCAATTCTAATGGCTGCAGCGGCATTCTCTTTAATATCTTTTGTGCAGTTCAGAATATGATGTGGGCAATTACAGTTGACGAAGATCTGGCTGCCTTGAGAACCCACGTCAGTATTATCACCAGTTCTTAGAAGAAATGGCCAGGAGGATGAATTAAGACTATTTGCCTTATAAAAATACTGCAATATGCTGTCAAAACCAGATGGGCTTTTAGCTATTTGTCTGAATTCTGATACACTAACTAAGGCCATTGAGAAAATAATGGCTGTGAGTAGAATTAGGAGCCTAGTTCTGGTTATTGATGTGAGACAGAACCAAGAATATGATTTTCTGATGCCGTTCATGAATTTTCTTATTAGAGATCTGTTACAGGTGGCTTCTGCATTCACAGCAGGCTTACAGTGTTTCTTTGAAATACTTTTCCCTTCTAAATGGGATGGCTTCCTTGACCAGAAAATATCACAAAAATAATTTGTGATCTTCACCGATCTTCTCTGGCAGCTTCCTTCTTTTAGACTCCTGTGACTGCTTCAAACAGCATCCTACTCACAACCATTTAACTCATCAAATAATCGAATAGGTTTTGATGTCAAATGCAGAATTTAAATAAAAATACAGAACTTGGTCAACAGCAGATAAATCTTTCTATTAATTTAATGAATCACGAAACAAATTATTTAATGAATTACAAAACAAACTTCTTGATTACCTAATTAAAAGATCAGTTAATCAAAATAAAAACGAGACAAGCAAATAGTTGCATAATAATAAACTGTTAACCCAATTGAATCTTTATTCATTCAAATGGGATCAAAAAATTTCTTGATCACGTGATCAAGGATCAACTGTTGCCAGAAGAGCCTCAATAATTAGAAGT
Organism: Chamaecyparis obtusa; assembly: GCA_027943335.1. Lineage (NCBI taxonomy): Eukaryota > Viridiplantae > Streptophyta > Pinopsida > Cupressales > Cupressaceae > Chamaecyparis > Chamaecyparis obtusa. The sequence goes on from BSBK01001789.1 coordinate 7,249, forward strand.
TTAAGAAACAACTACCAAATTCTAAAAAAATCATGAAACTGAATGTACAATTATTACAAGCTCATACAAAATATAAATTTAGAACACGTAATTTTAATTTATGGAAAATAACTCATGTTCAAATGCAATTCTGATGCAAAGTGGGGAGAAATTTCGATGACACCAAAAAGGCCAAAGTAAGAAATAATTATAAGTCAGTTAGAATGAGAATTGGATTATGGGCGTGGACCTTTTGAAACGTGTATCTTCTGGCTTGCTTTCATCTCCTCTTCCTCCTGTTTCTACGGTTTCTTCTTTTTCCATTATGCTTCTTTTTTATGCTTTTCCACCTTTTAGGTATTTTAATCTGCACATGGGACGTGAAATAGAATATAGCAGTTTATTGTGAAACATAACATGGAAGTATTCCGAGACATGGGAAGCAGAATTGTAGCTTTGAATAATGATTTTCCTTGGAAATAGAGAAAAGCCATCCAGTTGTACAGGGTTGAATTCATTACCTTAAGGAGAAGTTCACAGATTAAAAACTTGCATGGAGATTCGCACATACTAAATTAGGCAGCCCAGTTTCAGGTCATCATCATCTTTCACAGTGACATGGGACTGAGGAAGATTAAATCTTCATCTTGTGAAGTCGGACCAATTATTAGCGGAGAAGACTTTTGTAGGGTATTCGATGGTGGTGGAGAAGACTTTGATATGAAACCATACCAACAGTGACATTGTTAACCGAAGGGCACTTGTTTAACAACAAGCCTGTGTTGTATGTATCAATATTGTACGAGTCAGAGTTCAAATATTCTTAATATAAATAAAATATAAGAGTTATACTGGTCGTCGGTTGTATTAAAAGATCAGTATATGTTCGATGGATTGTTTTTTTAAACCTTAAGTTCACATTTTTGAACAGAGAAGATGATTTATCTAGATATTGGCTATTGTTTTTATAGTTGTAAGTTTTTTTTTAAAAATGAGCATGAGTGGTAGGGTGAACTTCTTTACAAAAGATTGAGGGGGTATCTATTGGATATTTTAATTTTGCTTTCTTCAAAAATAAATTGAATGTAAAATAATTTTTAATTTTAATATTTATTCATAAAAAAAATGATATAAGTTTTATCAATGAGAAGAAGGAATGGATAGAAGTACTTGAGAGAGAGAGAGAGAGAGAGAGGGACGAGAAATGACTGATAAATCTATTGAGTTTTCTATTATATTTCCTTAAAGTTAGTGCTTCTAAAGAAACAAGCCATAGAATTTAAGGTGAGTCTTCATGCATAGTCATTAATTTTCTAACTATCAATGAAACAAGAGGAAAGTAATTGTTTTTTTTAAAAGAAAGAAGGGTTTACATGGACCTGAAACCTAAACAAAAAAAGGAGAGTTACGAAGTACCATCCAAGATCAAGAAAAAGACAACATATCTATAAGAGAAGATGGCATAGAATAAAATCTAGCTAATAAACAACATACAACTAACCACCAAAACACACAGAACCAAAACAAATATTAAAAAAATCTAAAAATAACAACCAAACCTAGACCATATTCCTTATCAAATCTTCAGCTCCAAGTTCTAGCTAGTCCACTATGAAAGTAATAGTTAAACAACCACCAAATTTGGTATTTTTCATAGGATTAGATATCATGTCACATAGAAATATTTCAATTTCACTCTTGTTTAGTAAATTTGGATTAGGAATATAAAATTGTAAAAATCATGTGAGAAATATGGAACCAAAGTGCTAAAATTTTAGATTTAACATAAATAATATCACGATGGTAAAGTGAGTATTAGATGTAGTATGAAATTACAATGTATACATAACTTTTGACATTATGTTTTAGTAGGATAAATATTGTGTCGGGTGAAGAGTCTTCAAATTAGGTGATTATACCTTTAGAGTGAGACTTGCATAAAAAACAAAAATATCTTGCACGAGACATAAATATTATGAAAGACTTTATAATAAATATGCTATCGAAATTATATACTAGTTATCCAACATCTCATATATGATGAAAAATATTGTATGTAGATAATCACTCATAGAAAATATATAACAAAAATCACTTAGGAAGTGAGATGCAATAAAATAAACATTGAGAGGTTGTGTAAACAAGATATTTTCTAGAAATTTATTGCTCTAATGAATAAAAAGCATGTATGGAAAGCTATGTTTTGCTAGATTCTATTAAATTGCTTTGATTAAACTATGGACACTAAAACCTACATTGTAAGATCACCCCATGAAAATAGGTAGTACATACTCACACCCATAAAATATCACATTATATTATGTTAATAGGTCCTTTCTCTAGTCTAGTGTTGAAGACATGAAAAGGATGGTGCTCGTAGCCTGGGATAAGGTTAAGGTGGTTAATAATGCGTTATTGGGGAAACAAATATGGTGGATCTTTAGTGAGAAGAAGGAATGGAACCAGGTCATCACTAAGAAGTACTTCTATCCATTCACGAGCATGATGGAATTTCTCAAGTCTGATGTTACGATCAAGGGCTCTGCTAGATGGAATAGTATTCAGCAGGCTAAAAGTACTTCTCTCATGGGAGCTAAGTGGTTGTTGGGTAATGGTCGTAGTATTAAATTTTGGGAGGATAACTAGATTGATAAGTCCTCTTTAACTTCCACCATTGATGCCTACCCCCTCATTGAGGATTGTATCAGGGGATTTGGTCCTTGGGTTTGTGATTGCTAGAGCAATCAGTCGTGGGTTGATCTGGCTCTAGGGTGGATGACTATCTTCATCCATTGATGTTGGATCTCAATGTGAAGAGGCCAAAGTTGGGGGTGGAAGATTTTTTGGTTTGGGCCGCTCATCCCTCAAGATCCTACATAGTCACCTCAGCTACTACTCTCCTCTTGAATCATCTGGAGCTGCCCTCATTCTGGGTTAAGGTTTGGGATAAAAGACTGATTCCTAAAATTAATTTTTTTTATTGGCTGGTTTTTTAGAATAATATTCTTACATTGGATAACCTTCAAAAGAGAGGAATGATGTTGGGTAATCGGTACTTTTTGTGTTTAAATGAGGAAGAAACCTCTCTCTACCTGGTTGTTTCCGTCCCCTATTCGTGGGAAGTTTGGAACTTGGTCCTGAGCACTTAAAATCAACACAAGGTTTTTTCTGGAAGCACGAAGGATATCTTTATCCAATGGAAGAATGTTGATGTTAGTATAGAAAGGAACCTCTAGAATATAATTTACCCGCATGTCATTTAGAAAATATGGCGAGAACACAATGATAGGGGGTTCACAAACACCTCACTCCCCTCGACTATTGTTGCTAAGAAAATTAAAAGAAGTATTCAGGAGAATAGCGAGGTGTCCTTTGGCTGGAAGCTAGATATTTCTACTAGCATTAATCCTAACAAATCCCCCAAACCCTCTAAGTTGGAGAGAGAAAATGTGTTATGGTTATCACCCCCCAAGAGTTGGATTAAGGTCAATTTTGATGGGGCTTCTCAAGGAAATCTGGATCATGTTGGGTGTGGTGGTGTGATAAGGGATGATGTGGCTAATTGCATTGTTGCAATGGCCCTCCCCATCAGGATTCAGTCTAACCATGTGGCGAAAGTGGTGGGTCTCCTTCAATCTTTAAAAATCATTGATTTATCTAAATATAATAAAGTTTGGATTGGAGGTGACTCGATGAACATGTTTTATTGCATCAAGGGTAAGTCTAATCCTTCATGGACAATTAAAACTATCATTAAAGATGCTCTTGTAATTATTAGCACTTTACAAGAAGTACTCATATCACATGTGTATCGCGAGGCCAATGGGATGATGAATGCTTTGGCTAACTTGGCTATCAAATTGGAGGGCATCATCAAAAGGTAAGGAGGTAGCAAACTTAATGCTGAATTAAATGCTTTGGTGGCATATGACAAGGTTCACTGTAGGTGGATTGATTTGTGCATCTCTATAACATTAATGATAAGACAACTAGGAAATAAGGAGGACTTTATCCTTGTGGAAAGATTTTGTTTTCCCAAGAAGAAGAGGAGAGAATACAAGTTTCTCAGAAGTGTGACAGGTTGTTTTCTTTTCACCTTTCTTGTCCTGTTCAAAGTTTTTTCTATGATTCTTGGGAACTCTATTCCTGGTGAAGTTAGGATGGGAAGGGACCTCAATCATCACGAGCCTAAGAGCTGCAAGAGGTGGAAGGATGAAAAGGAGGTTTTGGAAAGGCTACAAAAAGGTGGGCTTACCACTTTCATGGAAAATTTGCATAGTTTTGATAAAGAGGTTACAAGGAATTTTGTTGGCAGTTGGAATGATAGAACGGTCACCATTGGGGCTTTGGAGGTAAAAATCACCGAGGAGCTCATTGCTAAGGTCTCAAGCCTTAGTTTGAAATGGATGAAGTTCTACAAGGACAAGAAAGTCTCTACTATTGCTATTTGTCAGTTCCCTAAGGATGAAGAGGAAGTTGAGAAACTGATTAAAGTTAATGGGGGATGCTACGATGTCCTAAGCTTCATGGAGATTTGGTCCAAGGTTATGGTGGCAATAATGGAGTACATTACTCAGGACGATAGGTATAAAAGGGCCCATTCCTACCACTTTGTCCTTCTTTGCCATTTTAGGCACAAGATTAGGGTCTCATTTCCTTTTTACTTGCTTACTTCCCTTTAGCAGAGTATCATTGAGCACAATAGGAAAGAGAATAATCTCATTCTACATGAAGGGCTTATTCTTCTCATTGTTCGGTACATTTCCAAGAAAGCAGCCCTTACCCACTCTCCCCTCCTTGAGGGTGGTTCTTCCATTTCCCTGGCTAAGGGAGGCAGGGAGGTTGCAGCTTTGAAGGGTTCATTCTCTATGAAACCAAAGCTGAATAAGAATAAGGGTATGGAGACTAAGTCGGAAGGGGCCAACGTTGAGGGTTTCTTGGATTTTAAAGGGGTTCCTTTGAAAAAGACTAAGAATAATGGTAGGGAATCTTTATCTTCCACTGGGAGTGATATAGAGGCAAAGGGGAATAAAACCATTGAGGTTGTGTTGGATTTGGGTTCTCAAAGTGATCCTGGGGGTCAGGAGATCCATATCCTTATTGATTATGCCATCTCTATGGTCCATGATGTCCCCATCTCTCCGAACAATGTTTTTCCTACTAAAGCAGTGTTAGATAAAAAAGAGAGAGTTGTGAGAGGTAAGGAGACCCTCCAAGAAAAGGATATTCTATCATCTTCTAGATCTATCCCCTTCCTTAAAACTATCGATATGTAGGAGAGGAATGTCCAGCTCCTCAAAGAATGTTTGGAGGACAAATTTGACCCTCCTTTTGGAGTTATGAAAATGGCCAAGCTGATGTCCATGTACTCCTTCCATTAGGTTAAGTGGTTCTTTCATGAAATAAAAATACTGAACCTCAATGTCAGATCTCTCTCTGCCAAGGTGGACATTATTTAGGAAAGAATGGGGACCGAGTTGGATGGGATGACCAAAGCTAGGGAGAACATGGATGAGGTGGGTTTGATGTAGGAGAAGATTGATAGGCTAGATACTACCCTCAAGAAGATCATGACGGACACCAACCAGTTTATGGGGAATGTAGTCGAATACATCAGAAACATCTATAATGAGTTAAATGTTGGTTCCCCTGTTAAAACCAATGATTTCAATGAGGATGAGAGTCCATCTAGTCTGGGAAAATGCACTAGGTCATCTAAGAAGAAGAAGATCCAAGAGAGAATTATGGAGTTTTTGGACCTAAATGCGCCCATCACTAAAATGTCTAAGGTTTAAAAAGAAATGGAGGCAACTCTGCTGGAGTATGCATAGTTTCTTCCTATATTTTTTGCTTCTTTTTTGTGTTTTCATCACTGGGTTCTATTTTTTGTTTACTGGTTATAAGCTGGTTTTATGTTATGTGGTTGGGTTTACTTGCAGGCTAGCTTTGTGAGCCCTATTCTTCGTGGGGGTTTTTAATGTCTTATCTTTATTAACTCATTGTTAGGGGTTTCAGGTCCCCAGCTAAAACCTACTTTTACCAGTATTCAAAAACACTTCAAAGAATATGAAGATAACTAATGACTTAGAGGTGCATGCTTTGAAGATCATAAAATTTGGTTTTATGAAATGAGACCCCCTTGAAAATAAATTTATGATGCAAAGAATGTGATTTATTTTAATGTAGCAAAAAGGAGATAGAGACTTTCTTAAACAAAATAAGACATCTACTAGGTTTTTTAAGTATGAAATAAACATGATTCTCATGGTATGATATCATTCATTGTAGGGATATCACATAAGGATAAGAAAAATTACTTGAAACATACAAACATGAGATATATCGGCTTATATTTACTATAAGTATTTATATGTAATTATGCACATCATAGGAGGAAGGAGATAACAAATCATTATTTCCAAATCCTTGTGGAAATAAGATTACAAAATATGAATTATACATTAAAATAAATTAAAATTTTTGGGTCAATGTAGATGAAGTCACAATACATCAATTATTCACACCATATCAAAATTTTAAAATATAATGTATCAAAAAATTAAAAGAAAAAAGAAGAAGATTCAAATCAAAAAATTTTACAATATTTTTGCTTTACTTATGTCAATGTACCAACAAGAGTAACATATGTTCTCATGAGAGATTAAAAATAAAATAATTATATGTATAGATAAGAAAGAAAAAATACAATACCTATATTTGATTGAACAATAAATTAGTCAACGTAGAAGAAGCCACAATGCACCAACTCTTCATACTATATCAAAAAGTTAAAAGTCAATATAAGAATAAATAAAAGAAAAAAAGGATATAAATAGAAATATTTTATAATATTTTCCATATATCAATATCACTGTACTAAAAAGGGTAACATATGGACCATTAATGTGAAATTAAAAACAAAATAAGTATATGTACATATAATAAAGAAAAAATACAAATACCTATATTTGATTGAAAAATAAATTAATATCCCAATTTATTTATAAGGAGACTTAATGCATGTGACTCTAGAGAGAATTGTAAGAGCATTATAATGGATTTTACTTATAGTAAGAGATAATGAATTATCTCCAAGTACAACATCATCTTAAAACTTATACCAGGAAAATGTGAACAATTATGTGCAGATCAATGTCAACATTAAAGTATCCATGGAGGAATCAAACAACTCATTTTGACAGGTGGGTGAGTTTTGAAAATATTCCTATTCAATTCCCTAGGAGGTCATTAATGAGCCATAAATTTCTTAGGAAAGTAAGTGAAATAAAATGTCAACTAGGACAAGACTTGTGCAATTGATGCTAGAATACATACATTTTCTCTAATTCTAAGCCATTTAAGTAGATTGTGGTGCTTTTTCTCTCCAAATATACATTTGGATTTTTTTTGTGATTTTATAACTAGCACAATTCGGTTAAGTTTCATATGTATGTTAGTTGATGCAGTGTAATTGATAAAGTTGTATAATTTTAAAGTTCTATTCTATGTGATTCATAAGAATCAATGGATGTGAGAAATAAATATGGATAATTAATACAAATGTATAACTAATAGGATCAAATGGCTCAATTGATGAAACTGTACATTTAATAAAAAAAAACCTATTCAACTAAAAAATCTACATAGTTGACTAGTTTGAGATCTATGATAGGTTGATTTTTCAACTTTAGAAGATGTTTCTTCTATCAAAAAATTGGTTGGATTTTCTATAGGAGGAGATAGATATGATGATGTAGTAAGAGAGACATCCAAATATATGGTGTTATTGTACTTATCAGAGATGAAACAAGAGGTGCTTGGTTTGACAAGATTCTAATATGCTACATTTATACCCAAGGTTTGGGCTAATAATAGGATTCTGACTATTATAGAATATAGGTAGTATAAAAGTAATACCATGTTTCAACCACCAATAAGTGAGATGATAGTAACCCATAAGAATGTGTGGAGGATCTTTTGTATCCCCATTTCTAGATATTTGGTCATATATGACACCCATAAAGATGAGGAGGCTTTGTGATAGTGATTCAAAGATGATAAAGTATATGAGTATGATGGGGAGGTGGGTTAAAGATTGAGGGTGGTCTATTATGTAGGCCACTACCATCAATAGTAGATGAAGTATTTGGTGTAATTATATATCTTGATAGGTTATGTCATAGGCTATATTTTATTCAAGGTTGCACCTTAGAATGCACGATTGTGTATGTGAGTTAGTTCATATGGGGTGGATGTTTTCTTTTACACTTGTACACTGATCTACATGATTGTTTTTTATTTTGAGGATTTTTATCTAATCAAAAATGACATTTTTACTACACTTATAGGTGTAGGAGCATATTACAATCATATGACTATTATGTATGAGGTTTTAAGGTGTAGGAGATACATATACATATAGATACAAGAATCATGTTCTATCCTAAGCTAGGAAAGCTAGAATACAATGAATACTTGATGATTTGGATATTTTTATTCATAGGTAATGCTTAGATTGTGAGGCATGAGATGATGAAAATGATGAATTTGTCTATGTGATTTAGAAAAAATTATTTGTTTCTCATATACCATACATTAATGAGAAATATCTACCTCGTGAAGTCTTGATACAATTTGGCTATGTTTATGGATTGCTCTAAGGTATAACTATGTTTAAAGGACAAATATAGAGAAATAAGAATGAGAACCTAAAATATATATAGATGTGGCTATAGGTGATTATAGGACCGTGACACAATAACCATGGAATGTTTAGTAGGATGTGGCAGATGTTGGGAAAATAGGTAAGTATGTTTCCAAATTTACAACACATAAACCACTATGACTAATAGTTCTAGGAGAGATAATTCATAATCTTGTTGAAGGAGATGAGCTGCTCCAAGAGAGAGTTAGGTGGAAGAGAGGAAAAAATGGATAGGGAGGGATGAAGGAAATTTAGAACACATAGGAGTCTAGGGGAATATTTGTACGATGAACTAGTCTACTATCTAGAATTTATACCTATACCACCATATATAGCATTTAGTACAAGTTAAAAGAGATAAAAAAATGATAGGTATACACACCTATTGCAATTCTATAGGCTCTTATAATTGGGTTATAGGGTCATGTAACAAGACAAAATGCACAATATGGTGTCATAGGTACACAAATTGCTACCTTGATCATGGAGAAATATAACACAACCAATATGCAAGTTGATCTCAACCTTTATCTTGTAGAGGTGGTAGTAGAGAGAGACCCAATATGAGATATGTGGGAGATTAGTGCACAATAACATAAATTGCATCCCTGTGCTATTTCTTACTAACCTAGGCCCCATTTTAATGTTTTTGGAAAGTTATATACACTTTATTGATTACAAAACCATAGTACATAGAAGATATTCATGCTTGTAAGGAAGATATTTGGCTCAGATATTTGTTTTCACAATTTTTTGTTGGTGAAACATAGATTATTATTTATTGAGATAACTTCATATTATCATTTGTTCATTAAAAAATTCAACCTTCCCTACCAAAACAAGGCATATTTATGTACAATTTCATTTTAATCATGATATGCTAGAATTTAGAAAGGTAAAATTAGGAAATACTGATACTTTGGTGAATATTGGAGATGGATTGATGAATCTATTAAACAAAGAGAAGCTCACATTGTATTCTAGTTCTATTGGTGTTGGAATCTCAAGGAGATGATAGAGGTGACACTTGACACAAATTTGAAAAGTGAGACAATTTTGAGATTAAGGTGTCTTAAGCTTAATTTTTAGCATACTAATTAATTTAATTATTTATTAACATGTGACCTCTATAAATACATTGGTACCTTAGTGTATCTTATAACACGGGTTAATTATTTTTTGAGAATTCATTATGTTGCTAAAATTGCTCAAAATTGTTTTTGGTTATAATTAGTCCTATAGAAAGTTAGCTTTGTGTATTGCACTTTAACTATCATTGTTGGTAAAAATAATGAGCTTTATCTTAGAGTGTGGGATTCTTTCCAAAAAGAGTTCATCCATGTAAGCCTAGTGTTATGCTTTTATTTGTTTAAATCTAAAATTTATATGTACATATTTTTGTAACTATTTAAGGTTTGTAATAATTTTTTGTATTCACTCTCCTATTTGATTAGCTTTGGAAGGGTTATTCTACACTCAACTTCCTTTTAATATTGGTTTACTAAACATGGCTTCAAAAGCATACATATGATTTTTAAAACTAAGGAAACATTAGTTTTAGTGTAAAGGGTATGTTTTATTCTTAACTAGTAGTATCCCATTGAGAAATGTGTAGTTGACTTGTGGCTAGCATAACCTTTAATGAAGTTATATGATCAATAATATAAATTAATATATGTAATTAGGTGTATTTGAGAGCTCTTTAGGTCATAACAATGATATATTTAAGAGGTTATGATTAATTAAACATCACTATATTATGAATTTTATTTCTATTAAAAACTTGAAGAGGTCACCCCCTTGAAGTGGCTTATTTTGGAAGTTGTTTGCTGGTAAAATGTTATTGCATTTATTTCCTATTATATTCTTCTCTTGTGAAACCGACCTCATTAAAAATCTATTTTACATGCAAACCTTGCAACCTTTGACCACTAGACTCTTGAAGGTAGATTAAGGTTTTGCGAAAAAAGATAATTTTTTTGGTTAAAAAATCTATTTTAAATGTAACAATAGAAGACTCTATGACCCTACCAAAGAAAACAAGTACAATGTGCTAGCATTTAAGATTATAGAATAAACAAAAAATGAAAAGAAAAAATGTATAAATAAAAAAATAGTACTCTTTAATATAAAAATACAAATATATAAATTTAAAAATAAAATCATCTCCAAATAATTAAAATAAGAAAATTTATATCTTATAAATTAAAATAAATTTAAAATAAATATTCAATATATGTACTTTTAAAAATTTCTATACAAGATATAGAAATATACTTATTCTAAAATTCCAAACCTTCCACCCAAGTTTCTCCCCACTTAATATTCCCACGTTACAAGTATCCTATTCTTTCACGACGAGATTTTGGAAAGTAGAATTCATTCAAAAAAATGTTATTTTTAACTTATAATTTTCTGGCACCATGTCAAGTGGGATTGCCTTTTCAATACTTTGATGTTGAAATATAGATTGATATATCATGCAAAATTTTGAAACAATAATAATTCCCATTAGATTTTGAACCTCGTAATCTCTCCAAACGCATGAAGTGACCATTGACTCAAAGGAAAAATTGGGTGAATGAAAGATTTGAGCCCCAAATAGGGATCTTTCTCAACCTAGTATAGATGATACAACTCATATTTTTTGAGAGCAGATGTAACATTAAAGTAGTTGAGAATAGAAAACCACCTCTCCCTGTTCTTAAGCCTGTGTACAAAAATGGTATCAGGAATTAATTCATGATGTTAGCATGTGCAAAAAATTTCATGGCTCCTGGTCTTTTCCCCTATTCTCTGGAATGTTTTTTCTGCTCCCTGGTTAAACCTTAGGCAAAACATTCAGAATCTAGCCGTTAGGTTTCAAAATTCAAGTTTTCCCTAGCTTTATTCTTTTAGCACATTACCTTTTTCACAGGTCACTTAAGCATTTAATCCGCATGTGCCTTTTAAACAGGTTCCTTTTACCAAGTTCGCGGTTAGGTCTTTTCTGTCTTGGTGGGTCCCTTTTATTTCTTTTCCTAAGTCTTAGCTCCCCGACTGCTTTAATATTTCCTAAGTTCGGGCGCCTTGCAAAATTTAATATCTCCTAAGGTTCTCGGCTTGACCTTGTGGAGTTATCAGTGGGTCCACCTACCATATGCCTTGTCAGCATTTTGTGATTAGTCCACGGGTTAGTGATTGTGCATGTGTCAGTGGGACCTGAATTTTCGAAGGCTCAGTGGGACCTGACAGTGTCAGAGGATCGATGGTTGGCGTAAGTTCGCATGGGATTTGTCAGAGCCATGCTATCTTATGCCAGCCGTTAATGTTACTTTTTGTCAGGTGGCAGTTTGTCGGTGGGTCCTGTTTGCCAAGTGGTTCTTATGTGCCACACTGTTATGAGTTGGCAGGTTTTCATTCGTCCACGTGTTGATGAGTTGGTTTATGTCAGAGGGTCCACGTTGAAAGCTTTTAATCTAATGGTCGGCATATGATCACAAGGAATATTCCAAGCCTTTGCGATCATGCGCCATCCATCAGATTTTATTCCGTCTTACCGGTTTGCCTGTTGTACTCAGTGGGTCCAGTGTGACACACGTGCTTACAGTTGGAGGTTTCTTAGTGGCAGGTAGCGGCAGCGGTTTGTTGGCGGTTAGTCACATGTTTGCTTAGCCTTTTGTAAGGCTATGTGATCATGCGACTAACATTTTCTATTAGCTCCATGCGGTGGCGGTTGCGGTGACAGTTGCACTGGCAGTTATGTTCGTGGGTTGTTGCATGTTTGCATAGCCCATTTCCTAGCTATGTGATCATGTGACAGGATGCCACGTGTGCTGGGGCCCGTTTGTGGTTGTTTGGTGGTCCCGTTGGCAAATGGTGTCATGGCGGTTTCCAGTTGGTTCATGCTGGCGGGATGTTAAAGTTTGAACGTGGGCCGTCGTTCTCTGTAGGTGCCATGGAGTTAGCCATTGAGTTTCAAATTCAAATTTTTTAGGGTTCCCAGCGACAGAAAGTACTAAGATTTATGGAATTCATTGCAGAAATGACCCTGTTCGGTGAGAAGCGACTGGTTTTCCATTTGCGGTGTGGTCTAGGGTGCTGTTGGATTATTTGCAGAGCTTGTACCGCAGAGGTTGTGTGCTCAAGGCTTGTTGCAAGGTGTCCTTTTGAGCCCGATTTTGTGATCCCTTGTATTTGCAGAGAAGAGTTTCATGATTGTGGATCAGTTCAGGATTTCCTCTTTCCTGATTGCCTGTGTTTCCCGCCCCTGTAATAACTTTTTGGACCGTTTCCAACAGGTTGGGTGGTTGAAACCCTAACCCTAGTCATCCGTAGCTTGTTGCAGATTTTCAAGATGACTAGGGGGTATAAGTTGCATAATTTTTTATTTTGCAAGGGTTCCAAAACATTGTTGCTTTTGGTCCCTAGTTTTTTACTGTAATATACTGATAGAAGTCTGATTTTGTGACTTCTCTCATCTTGGTATCATTCTGATTGTATGTTGATCCTGATTATGTTAATGAGAACATTCTTAAATCTCAATCTTGTATCTTGTGTATGTCTTCTTGCTTGTCTCTGAGCTCATATATGTTAATGTCACAAAGTGTGTTAATGTATGGTAAACAAAGAGTATTTTGAATTTATCTTTGAGTTCCTAACAAAGTTAGGATTAAAGTCTTCTAGGTGAATTCAGTGAGTTTGCAGTCAGGTGTAGAATTTGATGTCCTTGTGCTTGAGGGAAATGGGTAATAGGCAAAGCACTTACCTTGGATTGCATTGTGTTTGATTTGAGGTATTCAGTTGAGGTATACAATTAGGTGATTCTGAGCCCTGGGATAAGGCATTGGTCCTTCCTCTTGAGGTATGCATGGTTAACAACTACAAACACAAACATCAGTTAATAAATCTTTAACAGTCTTATATGAGACATAGTGGACTATTGTTTTAGACTCCTTTAGAGAAGTGAGTCAAGGGTACACCCGCCTGAGCATTGAAGCTCAAAGTGTAGAAGGATCTTTTGATCCTTGTTAGTTGGCCCTCTTCCTTGTAGACTTTGGAGTGGTGATAGAGTGAGGATTTTATTTACATTATCCATCAAAGTGTAAATCTGCAAGTTGAAGATCAAAGGGAATAATCCACAACCAACACATGAGAACAATTGCCATTAGTGAGAGGATAGTCATACATGGCAAGCTTATTGCTAAACCTATTCCTAGCCTTCTTCCCTTCATTAAACCACCTTCCCACCATCATATCCTCTGGCCCCAAAGTATTATTCTTAGCCACAGGAGACTTCTCAATCCATTTCACTAGATCCCATGAGAGGGCATATCCCATACCGGACATATGCTTAGCAAAAGGATCATTTGTGTAACAATTTACAACAAAGCCATAGTAAGTGTCATTCCTTGGCAAAGGCTTTAGTGACTGAGCCAAACTATCAATCCTAAAATAAACATCATCATCTGCCTTCATAACATAATCATACTGCAACCCCATATTTGCAAGACTAGAGAAATAAGTATATGTCTTACCTTTGTCCATGTTCTCTTCACAGTTCAATATAATGATATCATTGTAGGTCATGATCTCCAGAGACACAAGGAGTCTTTGTTCATCCTTTGTCAGATTGCAGAACACAAATCTCACGTCAACCTTTGCATGAGCTGTGGACTGGATTCCATAAATCATACGAAGAAAATGTCTTTTCTCATACAGATCTGCCCTAGTTAGGATTCCAATCAGAATACTAAACTCATAGTCCAACGTTGAGTCATTTCTCTTATCAAATCCAGTGGCTGCAGCGGCATTCTCCTTAATAACCTTTATGCAGCTCTTCATATGATGTGAGCAGTTACAGTTGATGAAGATCTGGCTGCCCTGAGAATCCACATAAGTATTATCATCCTTCCTCAGAAAAAATGGCCGAGAGGATGAATTAAGACTGTTTGTTTTATAATTATACTGCACTACGCTGTTGAAACGAAATGGACTTCTAACTATTTGTCCGAATTCTGATATGTCTACTAAGCCCATTAAGAAGAAAAGGACTGTGAATAGAAATAGGAGCCCTGTTTTAGTGATTGAGGTGAAAGAATACCAAGAATAGGGTTTCTTGATATCCTCCATGAATTTTCCCTCAAAAGGCCAAAGTAAGAAATAATCATAAATCCCATACATCGAACATTGGATTTCAGGCTTGTGCTCTTTAAAACTTGTATGCTCTTGCTTGCTTTCATCTCATGTTCCTCCCCCTGTTGCTACGGTGTTACTTTTGCTTTCATTACGCTTGTCTTTTTAATTTTTTTATCTTGAGTATTTTAAGCTACACATGGGAAGTGAAACAGAATATAGCGGTTTATTCAAAAACATAACATGGAATTTTCCCAAATTCTGGGACAGGTGATACAGAAGACAGTTTTTAGCTTTGAATAGTAATTTTCCTAGGAGATAAAGAGAGATCCGGTGCAATCGTAGTGGGGTAAATTCCTTATCTTAAGGAGAAGTTCATGTATCAAAAAGTTGCATGGAGATTCCCGCATCCTCAATTAGGCGAGCCACGTCGCAGCTCATCATCATCTCTCACATCGACATGCGACAGAGGCAGATTAAATCTTCAATTTCCAAAGTCAGAGCATTTAGTATGGGTGAGGACTTTCGACGGGCACATCAATGGTGGTGGCTGTCTCTTTGATATGAAGCCACACGAACAGTTACATTGTTAACCGAAGCGCCCTTGATGTAACGGCAGAGCTGTGTTGTAGGTATCTGTATGATGGTTGAGTTTGAGTTCAAATCATTATAACATAAAAAAAATAGTAATATTAGTGATAGACCATTATATGTGGGATGTTTTTTTTTCAAGGCTTAAATATGGGATTTGAGAATTGTCTACGCAGGGATCGAGAAGCCTATTGACATAGCTTTTTTTTTTTAAATAATAAAATATATTCAACTAAATGCCTTCTCAATTCTTAAGGACGCCATATATATATATAGTCTACGTAGGGATCGAGAAGCCTATTGGTATAGATTTCTTTTTCAAAATTAATAAAATGTATTAACTATATGCCTTCTCAATTCTTAAGGACACCATATATATATATATAGAATTGTTTGTATTATGAGTGGTCAGATGGGCGGTTTTATTGTCATTTTGAGATGGAAGGGTGGTTTTTCTTTCTCTATAGAGAAGTATGTACTATTTTATTATATATTATATTAATAAAAAATATTTTTTTATTGAGCAATACATACATACATACATATATATTTTTTGATAAATAAATAAGTAAACAAAATGAATTAATAATAAATATTTATTTGGTGGAGTTGGTCGAGATAGTTTGGGGGATATTGAGATTACTTTTTCTATTTATAAGCATTTTTATACAAATAATTTAATGGAGGCTCTTCCCATTTTGTATTTTGTTGAGCGTTGTTGTGCTCTTGGGTGGTAGAGGATTATTTGTGAGTTTAATTCTCAGGTAGTGGTTACACTCTTAACTTGGCAACAACTCGAGGGTGTTAGTTCGCACTTAGCTTTGGTTATCAGGATTTGCGCAGTTCCTTGGAATCTGTTACTTTTACACATATTCCTCAAGAGGAATGGTATTGCGAATTGCTTAGCCAAATGTGCCTCTGATCAAGTATGGGATTGAAATATAATGGACAATGTTTCATATGTTAGATCTACTTGTGGATAGGGACAAGGTTCTATAGTGCTCTCTTTGTGCGACACTCTACTCTTTTGTATCTCTTTTGTGTTTGAATAAATCTTTACCCCTCTTTTATTAAAAAAAGAAAGAATAAAAAATATTTATTAAATATAAATATTCATTCATTACAGCTATTAAGATATAAGTCTTATTATTAATTATCATATTTATCTAATGAGGTTTCAATTCTAAATATTTTGCAACAACACATTAAATAAATGGGTTATGTGATTAACTAAGAACAAAATGTTCAATTATGTTCTAGATGATAAGATTTATTAAGTTGCAAGTTTATGTCTCAAATAAAAGGTTTTTGCACAAGAGTACTAAGAGAATTAGATAGTGAATTTTCTTTATCCAACCTTAAAAAGAATTTACAAATTTCATTAGTGATTCAAGGGACTAAGATTAGAATTATTGATTAGATAGGGTGAGAGTTTAAGACCAAGATATATAATTATCAATTAGAGAGGTTGAGAGTTTAAGAGTGAGATCATTAAAATAATTTGATAACCTACAATATTGAATTAAGTAAAGAAACAAAAAGTACCTATCTGGCTAAATTTTGATTTACTTTATTCAAGACATATGCCTTATTAATCTTGTTAATGGTATCCTATCATATGGTAGTTTATCTAGCTTTGAAGCAAAGTGGCATTGTTTCTATCATGTGTCTAGAAGGGTGTTAATGCACATCCATTGTATTGATAATCTCAGTAATACATATAATCATGGGGGAAGGTTTGTATGCTTAATGCATTAGGAAAGGGTCAATTAAGCTATATGTATTATTAAATAAATATATAGTTATATAAATAGGTATCTTTATACGCTCATTTAATGTAAAAAAATCTTAGTCCAATTTTCTTAAGAAAAAAATTAGGTATAAAAAGATAATTGTGTTGATACCATCTAGATCACTATGATAATTAGCCCTCATTAAGTCAAGCAATAAGGGGGTGAACCCACAATAGTGGGTTACACT
The DNA here is from genome assembly GCA_027943335.1 of Chamaecyparis obtusa. Taxonomy (NCBI): domain Eukaryota; kingdom Viridiplantae; phylum Streptophyta; class Pinopsida; order Cupressales; family Cupressaceae; genus Chamaecyparis; species Chamaecyparis obtusa. The sequence continues at coordinate 24,617 of BSBK01001789.1, forward strand.
TTTTAGCCTAAACGGACATATAACTCTACATTTTGAAAAAAAAAAAAACTTTCAGATTCAGATGCATATTTTCGTTAAACCGTTTGAAATTGGAAGATGATGTAAATTAGAGTCTTTTAAAATTTCCCATCTAGATTCTAAATATATATTTTATTTTAATTCTTGAATTGATTTGAATAGTTTTTTTCTTTCTCCCATGAAAACTGGTATGTTACTGAAAACATCATTTTCAAAGAGTTACATTATTTTCATACAACATAACTTTTTTTCTAAAATAGATATCAATGTGACTCTTTTGAAATTAGTTTTGTAACATCCATACGCATGACATGAAATTGGTTTGACAACATTATTATGATTATTGCATAGTTTTTTAACGTTTGAAGTTGACTAAATCATAATTTTGACATACCTTGACTACATAACTTATAACTTGTTGTGTATTTATTTAATTTTCTTTTTTCTTTGATAGAAAGTAGACTCAAAGATGGAGGGCACTATTATTATTATTTTTAAAATATCTTTTCTAATATTTTTCATTGAACGTCAAACTGAGAGGTTTATATTTGATAAATAACCGATATTTGATTAATGTCAAAAAAATATACATCATAAACTCTAAAATTGTCAAATCTATAATCGTTAGAAAGATCTTTTCAATTACTTTTGTTAAGCAAAAGGACATCTCCTTATTGTTCCATTTGACCCATGTGATTGAGCCCCGAAGTCATGAAATGTTTAGAATTTCCTCAAACTTTGCAATTTGTCCTTACTGAGGGACTTTGGATCGAAACTTTCTAGTTTCGATCCAAAGTACTTGGATGATTTGGGGTTTGTTTAGCCCTTTACCAAGTTACTTTCGATAAAAAATAATGAATTTTGATAGAAAGTTAGAAATAACTTGCGATAGAAACCTATGTTGGCCAATTTGGTGTCGTTTTAGGTTGATAACAATAATATATAAATTAATATATGTTTTTCTCATCTTATTAATTTGAAAGCAACAAAATAATTCACATTTTGGAGAAGGAAGACTTTTGAAATTGTATTTTTTTGAATTTTGTCAAAAATTGGTAGAACAATTTTTCAAAGTGATGGAAAATAAAAAGAGAAGTCTAAAAAAGAGCACATGACATTATTCTGAAGAGACTCAACAAAGACTACGTGAAGAAGCACAAGAAATATATTATCGTAGGAAACAAGGTATGTCTCTCTTTATCTCTCTCTCTCTTTGGATATTTTAAGTTGAAGGTTAGGACTTGTCTTAATGTAACATGTAAGCATGATATTGCAATACCTAATTAGACCTAATTTGATAAAGAAGACCTAATTACACTTAATAAGACTAATTAGACCTACTATGACCTAAACAAGACTAATTAGAACTTATAAGACTAAGAAGACATAATTATATACCTAATTAGACCTAATGTGATTATTATGACCCCTTAAGATCTAATGAACACAACCTATTAGGACCTGATATGAGTAATATTTGACAATTTATGATCTAATTTATGAGTAATAAGACCCAAATTAGGACCTAATATCAATAAGAATATGGACCTTGGATGTAATTAGACTTAGTTAGACCTAATAATACTAATTAACACATAATAACCCATGTAACTAGTCGTAAGTGTACCTAATATGAGTAATAGGATCCCTTAAGCTAACCTATGATGACCTAATTTTTCAAATTTAGTAATAAGACTTAAGAGTTCCCCTTAAGACCTAATACTTGACTAATTAACATAAGTAATTTAAAAGACCTAATTATACCTTTAATAAGACTAATTAATAGGTCTAATATGAGTAATAGGACCTACTTGTACACCTAATATGAGCAATAGGACCCCTTAGACATAATTAAACATATTATTAGGTCTAATATGGATAATATAACCACTAAGGGCTAATTAGGCTAATTAACCACTAATATTTCCTAACAAGACCTAATTATACTACTTTTTGTACCAAATTTACATGTGAGTAATATGACCTAACATGAGTAATAGGAATTAATATTTAATAGTAATAGTACCAAATTAGGGGCATATTTATGACCTTAATAGGACACCTTAGACAAAATTGTTCCTAATAAGCCCTAATTATCTATCTAATATGAGTAATATGACCCCTTATAGGTGTAATTAGATCTAATTAGACTAATTAACACCTAATATGCTTGTACTATGACCCCTTAAGAACTAATTAGACCGAATATGCTTAATATGAACAATAGGACCACTTAAGCATAATTAGACCTAGATTATCACCTAATTAGACCTAATTAGAGGTCTATTAGTACCTAACTAAACCAATTATACCTATTAGGACTTAATTAAGACCAATTAGACATATTAGGGCCAATTAGTTACACTTTGATGCCTAATTAGATAAAACTAGACCTAAGATGACCTAATTAGACCAAATTAGACCTAAGATGACCTAATTAGACCTGTTGGTGTAATTAAGTATTTACTAATTACACTTTACTTAAGTTTACTTAGGATAATGTATTTGCATAGTTAGTTGTCTTTGAGACACCTAAGAGTTTGCATTTCTTTTTAGCACATGGTTAGGAGAATCTCCACTTTAGATGTGATAGTTGTCATCACATACCTATTTGTGTGTGAGATCCACCTTTAGTGCTCTTATCACATTATCATCCACTCATTGTTGCACATGTTGCGCATAATTTCATGTATAATGGAGGATGATCCACCTTTGGTGGACATGTGATTCCACCATGTCTAGTTGTGATCTTATCACTTGCATATCTTCTAGATATCATGCATTGCCTATAGATTGAGGCATTTCTACATTGTATGTAATCAATCTATTATCCATCATTTGATCATTATTGAATTCTTCATTTGATCATATTATATTGTCTCTCTTGTTTGTGCTATCTCTTGAGCTTCTAGATCTTGGTTTCTGCTTTTTGCCTTAGGCAAATTCTTACATGGTATCAGAGCCAAAGGAGTCTTCATTGCATAGCCATTGGAGAGCAATTGATTGCTTCAACTTTTAGAGAGCCACGAACCAAATCCAGGATCAGCATTTTGTGAGAGCATTTTGAGCAAGATCGGACCTCACCATTGCATTCAGGTGGCTGTTTCCATAAATTTTGACTATAAATTTACCTATATTAGGCAAAAGTCAAATTTGAGGCAAATTTTTTTTGCAAATCGAACCTTTAAGGCCCAATCTACAAAGTGGGTAACATTTGTTTAATTTTCCTTTCAGATCTGAATATACATTGCTATTTCTATCATTTATTATTTTAGATTTGTAATTATTTCTATTTTTGGATCTGGGATCTAGGTCCTTTATATTTTTCTATGTTTTTTTTGGCAAAATTTTTTTGCCTATTAAGTCTACTGTGTTGGACAGATCCTACAAGTTGCAGTGACTCAAATCGTCACTCCAGCACAAAGTGATGTCACACAAGTTAGCAACTAAGAGAACGCATTCCTAAAGTCAAACCAACTATGCTCGGCTAATCCCACAAAGAAAAATGCATTTTATTGTTGGCTAGGGTGTTCTGGTTTATAAATTGCAAAGAGGGCATTTACATGGTGAATGTGGGATAAAAATCCCACATTCCCCCCACCTCCAGCCCACCACCGAACCCACCACCATCGAGCCAAACCTCCACTCACCGCAGATCTCCACCAAACCCCCGCTCGGCTTCAAACCCTCTCCACTCAGCACTGATGTGCTCCGGTAGGCCGCCACCTCCACCAGCCCGAGCAAAAACATCCCCGTGCTCCTCTCTGGTCTCAGTGTTGAGACACGATGACAGCCGCTCCACCGGCATGGGCTTTGCCCTTCACTCGGTCCCCCAGCAAGCAAAAATAGTGCCTCCGCCCTCCGCTCAACTTCCGCCGGCATGGGACACATCACCACACGCCAGCGCCACGACAACCAATCAACCATTGACAAGTGTCAACAAGGAAAATCAGTATTTTTAAATTATTTTTTTTGCAATTTTTGCAGTTTTCCACGGTGTTAAATTTGACACCCGTTTGGACATCAAATTGGGCTATTTTGTTTTGTGGTGACGGTCTCCAAGACATCAAATTTATGCTACTGATTGCGTCAGTATTTCAAACGTTTAAATTGACGACCATTTGACCATCAAAACCAGACCATTTTGCACTATCATGACGGTCATTTGAATGTCAAATTTAAGATAGTGAAACATGTGATGTCAGCAAGTTTCAAAATTTTCCAACCCTCACCATTTGCATTTTGGATTTTCTAGTCCAACTTTGGGAGGCCATAACTTGGTCATATGAACTCCAAATTAAGTGCAATTTTTTTTAATTTTGGTTAGAATTTCATGAAATTTTTAGTGGTGCTGTTCTTTTCTGGTTTTGGATCTCGAATTTTGCAGAAATTGCAGTTTTTGGTGACTACACATGTCTAATCCCTATTTTTGCAACTTTAGAGGCTTCATACAGGCTCATATGGACACACTTTCAGGTGCAATTTTTTTTGAAAGTGCATAATTTTTTGTCTACTTTCCAGATCTACTATTAGCTCAAAGAAATTTTGAGTAGACATAGTAATTGATTCTATTAAGGCACTTGTAATTGATTCTATCTTTGAAGGATCTTATGTTCTATCTTCTTGAGTCTGCTATAGCTTCATATTTTCAGTTGTAAACATCAAAATCAAAAGTCCACTTTGATCCATTTTGTCAAGTGGCAATTGTACACACACTAGTTATAAAGTGCCAAAATCATCATTTTGGTGGGGGTTCTTTGATTGAGTGAATTGGGGGGGTGTCTTGTGTGTTGGTGTCTCTCTTTTTTGTGCTCTTTTCATTTCTGCATCATGGGTTCTATTCCAAAATTAACTCCACATAACTATGCTACATGGAAAGATAATGTATGGAGCAAGTTAATGGTTAGAGGTTTAAATCCTTATGTGGATGGTACAATTAAAAAACCCGCTGATGATGATACTGCTGCATTACAAATTTGGTCAAGCAAAAAATATAAAGCATTAGGAGTCTTAAGAGAGAATATGTCTCAAGCTGTCATGTATCACATCAAAACCATAAAAGATGCTAAAGATGCTTGGGATAAACTTGAAGATTTGTTTGGTAAAGTGGATGAAGATATGGGATTCAAAATTGAGACTGATCTCCTCAAATTAGATCCCAAGACCTTTGACACAATTCAAGATTATCTCAACAAAGTCAATGACTATAGAGCACAACTTGATGATTGTGGTAATCCCATGAAGGATGCAAAGTTGGTTAGTCACTTGTTGAATCATCTTCCTCCTGAATATGAAGCTTTTGTTTCAAGTTACAATATTCACAAGTTAACCATGAGTAGTGCCTTCAGTAAGCCTTCATTTGAGTCATTTTCAGAAATGTTGGTCTTAGAACAAACAAAATTGATGATTATGGGGATTCTCAAGTCTTCAAAGTCTAAGGCATTGGTGGCTAATAATGGGAATCAAGGGAATCAAGATAGTAAAGGTTCCAAAAGGAATCAAAAGAAGTGGAAGGTCAAATCACAATCAGACACTCAACAATCTTCCTCCTCACAACAAGGAAAGTCTTCTCCCAAAAACAACAACAACAACAACAAAAACAAGGGGGATAACTCCAAGAAGGAGAAGAAAATTTGTGCATATTGTAAGAAGCCAAATCATGATGAGCATCAATGCCACAAGAAACAAATTGATGAGTTGACAAACATAATCAAGAAGCATCACATTGATTTGCCAAATGCCTACAAGGGAAAGGATTCAACACCTTCCACATCAAAGGGTAAAGGGAAAGCATTTGTTGCAAGTACAACTAATTCAGAGGAATGGATCTTTGATTTAGGTGCCACACATCATATGGGTGCAACAAAGGAGCAATTTTCTTCCTTGAAACCATCTACGGTACCTCACATCTATGTAGGAGATGATATAATCAAGTGGAAGTTGAAGGGAAAGGGGAAGTTGAGATGGAAAATGGAGCTTTCAAAGATGTTCTCTATGTTCCAAACCTTAGCACAAACCTCCTTTCAATTTACCAAATCACTCACCATGGAGGTGGAAAGAAAGTTGAATTCCTACCTGATTCAGTTGTAGTTAAAAATCTTAAGGATGATTCTATGGTGGCAATAGTAAAAGAAAATCATGACACAGGGCTTTATTCATTTTATAATTTTGTACCTAAGAATCCTTCACATGCCTTTTTGACACACTCAAATTCACAAAGTAAACTTTGGCATGAAAGATTTGGACATCTCAACTACAGATATCTTCAATAGCTTAGCAGCAAGGATATGGTCAAAGGTCTACCTCAAGTCAAGTATTCAGAGGGTGTATGTTCAGGTTGTGAAATGGGAAAACATCCTGAAGAGAAGTTTGATAAGGGGAAGTCTTGGAGAGAAACATTTTTTCTTGAGTTGGTTCATAGTGATGTGATGGGCCCATTTCCAGTGCCATCATTTGGCAAGGCTCGTTATGTACTCACCTTCACTGATGACTTTTCACCCTACACTTGGGTCTACTTTCTTGGTCACAAGAGTGAAGTGTTTGATAAATTTCTCACCTTCAAGGCTCATGTTGAGAAGCAATCAAGTAAAGCCATCAAGATTCTTTGAATAGATAATGGAAGGGAATATGTGAACTCAAGGCTTATAGACTTTTGTACACTTGAGGGTATTGATCTTCAACATTCAGTTGCCTACACTCCACAAGAAAATGGTGTTGCAGAAAGGAAGAATAGGACCCTTAAGGAGATGGCCACTTGTATGATTCATGCCAAGTCTCTTGATCAAGCCTTTTGGGTTGAAGCTATATGTTGTGCCACTCACATAAAAAATAGAACTCCTCATAAAGCTTTGGATGGAGTTACTCCTTTTGAAGCTTGGTGTGGATGAAAACCAGTTGTGAAACACTTTAGAGTCTTTGGTTGTCCATCTTGGGTAGGAATACCTCCACAAAAATGTAAGGCATTGGAACCACAAAGCAAGCCTTGCATATTTGTTGGTTATCCCGAGACTCTTAAGGCATACAAGCTTATGGATCCTGAGACACATGAGATCTTCTTTGAGAGGAGTGTTCACTTTGAAGATAATTTTCCTAGCTTGGATTCTTCAACTCCTACTTCCTCCATTTCGGATAATGATAGTGATGATAGTGACTTGGAAGATGAAACTCCCTCAACCCCGACTCGTAGACCACCACCTTCGCAAGGTCAAGACATAGTTGAAGACATTCCTTCATCATCTTCTTCCTCCACTAGACCTCGTTGGGCACAACAAACACTTGATTTAGTAGGTTCACTTGTGGGGAATCCTTCAGACACTAGGCGGACAAGGTCACAACACAATTCATTTCCACATGCTTATATTGCAATTGCTTCTGATCCACAATCATTCAAGGAAGCTTCAGGAGGTCTTGAGTGGGACAAAGCTATGGAGGAAGAGTATAACTCTTTGATGAGAAATAATACTTAGGACTTAGTTCCTCTTCCTAAAGGAAGAAAAGTGGTTCGATGTAAGTGGATCTACCAGACCAAGTTTGCAGTGGATGGAAGTGTGGACAAGTATAAGGCAAGACTTGTTGCAAAAGGTTTCTCTCAGGTTCCTGGTATTGACTACACCGAGACCTTTGCACCTGTAGCCAAGATGAACTCCATTCATTTGACACTTTCTATTGCTGTAGCTCATGGTTGGGCTATACATCAGATGGATGTTAAGAGTGCATTTCTACATGGGGATCTTCATGAGGAGATTTATATGGAGCAGCCACAGGGATTCATCCAAGATACTACTATGGTTTGCAAGTTAAGGAAGTCTATCTATGGCCTCAAACAGGCTCCTAGGGCTTGGTATGCCAAGATGGATTCCTTCCTTCTCTCAGTAGGAATCACCAAGTGTCATTCAGATTCTAATGTCTTCGGTAGAATGACTCACACTTGATACTTGTACTTTATGTTGATGACTTGATCATTATAGGAAGTACTTCATCCATCATTGCTAGTGTCAAGTCTTCTTTGCAGGACAGATTTGCTATGACAGACTTGGGTTTACTTCACTATTTTCTTGGTATTGAGATCACACAGTCCTCAGCAGGGATCACACTTTCTTAGCCCAAGTATGCTCTTGATCTACTTGCTCGATTTCACATGAGTGATTGCAAGGCGGCACCCACTCCATTTCTATCAGGTGTCAATTTAGAGGCTAAGTATTCTACACCACTTGTTGATGCTACATTGTATGGACAGCTTGTTGGAAGTCTCATCTACTTGACACATACATGCCCTGACCTATCATTTGCAATTGGCATGGTTTCTCACTTCATGCAAGAGCCACATGAGCTTCATTGGAAGGTAGCCAAGTGCATATTGCACTACATACAAGGTACACATACACATGGGATTCACTATACATTAGGTATAGGACTTCAGTTGGTTGGATATACAGACTTAGATTGGGTAGGCGATCTTGATGGTCACAAGTCTACTTCAGGTTACATGTTTCATCTTGGTTCAGGCCCCATTTGTTGGCAGAGTAAGAAGCGGCATGCTTTTGCTCTCTCTTTGACTGAGGCTGAGTATCAAGGGGCTATTACTGTAGCTATAGAGGCTATTTGGCTTTAGCATATCCTGAAGGAGTTTGGTTTCAGTATTCCATGACCTACAGTCATTCATTGTGATAATCAAGGTGCTATAGCAATCTCTAGACATTCGGTCCAACATCAGTGGACCAAACACATTGAGGTTCATATGCACTTCATTAGAGATTTGATACAAGAGTAGGTCATTGAGATGCAGTATTGTCCTATAGCAGAGTAGGTTGCAGACATCTTCACCAAACCCTTCATTGAGAGCAAGTTTCTTCAGTTGCGAGCTCTCTTGGGGGTGTGGGCTATTCCATCAAGGGGGGTCACATGACTTCTCTATTCTATCTTATGGGGGGGATCTTTTCCTCATATGAGGTCTTCAATCTCATACTCTATTATTGTATTCATCTCTCTTTTTGGGGCAGGGTTTTTCCCATGAGGTTTTCCCTCTTTCTCCGCTTTATGAGAGATTGCATTATTCTTGCATATTGTACATGGGTACCTAACATGGCCTAGTAGCCGGGACCCATCTTGCATTGTGAGCTTAAGTGCATTCCCCTAAGTTTCACTTAAGGGGGGGTGTTGGTGTAATTAAGTATTTACTAATTACACTTTACTTAAGTTTACTTAGGATAATGCATTTGCATAGTTAGTTGTCTTTGAGACACCTAGGAGTTTGCATTTCTTTTTAGCACATGGTTAGGAGAATCTCCACTTTAGATGTGATAGTTGTCATCACATACCTCTTTGTGTGTGAGATCCACCTTTAGTGCTCTTATCACATTATCATCCTCTCATTGTTGCACATGTTGCACATACTTTCATGTACAATGGAGGATGATTCACCTTTGGTGGACATGTGATTCCACCATGTCTAGTTGTGATCTTATCACTTGCATATCTTCTAGATATCATGCATTGCCTATATATTGAGGCATTTTGACATTGTATGTAATCAATGTATTATCCATCATTTGATCATTATTGAATTCTTCATTTTATCATATTATCTTGTCTCTCTTGTTTGTGCTATCTCTTAAGCTTCTAGATCTTGGTTTCTACTTTTTGCCTTAGGCAAATTCTTACAAGACCTAATATGACCTAATTAGACCTAATATGACCTAATTAGATCTAAGTAGACCTCATTAAACCTATTAGGACCTAATTATCCCAATTAGACATCATATGAACAATAGGAACCCCTACACATAGTTATACCTAGATTATGACCTAATCAAACCTAATTAGAGGTCTATTAGTACCTAACTAGACCAATTAAACCTATTAGGACTTAATTAGACCCAATTAGACCTATTAGGACCAATTAGTTACACTTTTATACCTAATTAGACCTAATTAGACCTAATTAGACATGATATGACCTAATTAGACCCGATATGACCTAATTAGACTAATTAGACATCATATGAACAATAGGACCCCTTAAGAATTAGACCTAGATTGTGACCTAATTAGACCTAATTAGAGGTCTATTAGTACTTAATTAGATCAATATGACCTATTAGGACTTAATTAAACATAGTTAGACCTATTAAGACCAATTAGTGACACTTTGAAGCCTAATTAGACCTAATAATACTAATTAGACATCATATTAACAATAGGACCCCTTAGAATAATTAGACCTAGATTATGACCTAATAATACATAATTAGAGGCCTATTAGTATATAATTAGACTACTTGGACCTAGTAGGACTTAATTAGATCCAATTAGACCTATTAGGACAATTTAGTTACACTTATTAGACCTACTTGGACCTATTATAACTTAATTAGGCCTAATTAGACCTAATTACACTTATTAGACATCATCTGAATCATAGGACCTCTTAAGAATAATTAGACCTAGATTATCACTTTATTATACCTAATTTGAGATCTATTAGTGCCTAATTAGACCAATTAGACCTATTAGGAGTTAATTAGACCCAATTAGACATATTAGGGCAAATTAGTTATACTTTGATGCCTAATTAGACCTAATTAGACTAAATATTAACTAATTAGAACTAATATGACTTAATTAGACCTAATTAGACCTAATTAGACCAATTAGACATTATATAAACAATAGGGTCCCTTAAGCATAATTATACCTAGATTATGATGTAATTGGACTTATTTACAGGACTATTAGTACATAATAGACTATTTAAAGACATATTAGGACTTAATTAGACCCAATTAGACCTATTAGGACCAATTAGTTACACTTTGATGCCTAATTAGACATAATTAGACCTATTAGACAGAATATGAACAATAGGACCCCTTAAGCATAATTAGACCTAATTAGAGGTCTATTAGTATTTAAGTAGACTAATATGACATATTAGGACTTAATTAGACCCAATTAGACCTTTTAGGACCAATTAGTTACACTTTTATCCCTAATTGGACATAGTTAGACCAATTAGACATCATTTGGACAATAGGACCCCTTAAACATAATTAGACCTACATTACATGACATAATAAGACTTAATTAGATGTCTATTAGTACACAATTTGACCAATTAGACCTATTAGGACTTAATTAGACACAATTAGACCTATTCACATCAATTAGTAACACTTTGATGCCTACTTAGACCTATTTGACATCATATGAACAATGAGACCCCTTAAGCATAATTACTCCTAGATTATGACCTAATTAGACCTAACTAGAGGTCTATTAGTACCTAATTAGATCTATTAAACCTATTAGGACTTAATTAGATGCAATTAGACTTATTAGGACTAATAAGTTACACTTGGATGCCTAATTAGACCTAATTAGACCTAATATGACCTAATTAGACCTATTATGACCTAATTAGACCTAATATGAACTAATTAGATCCAATATGACCTAATTAGACCCAATATGACCTAATTAGTCATAATTGGACATAATTAGAGCTAATTAGACCTATTAGGACCTAATTAAACCTAATTAAACCTAATTACACCCTAATTAGACCAATTAGACATGATATAAACAATAGGACCCCTTAAGCATAGTTAGACCTAGATTATGATGTAATTAAACCTAATTAGAGGTCTATTAGTACATAATTATACCAATTAGACCTATTAGGACTTAATTAGACCTAATTAGACCTATTCGAACCAATTAGTTAAACTTTGATTCCTAATTAGACCTAATTAGACCTATTAGACATCATATGAACAATAGGACCCCTTAAGCATAATTAGACCTAGATTATGACCTAATTAGACCTAATTAGAGGTCTATTAGTACATAATTAGACCACTTATACTTATTACGACCAATAAGTTACACTTTGATGCCTAATTCAACCTGATTAGACCTAATATGACCTAATTAGACTCAATATCACCTAATTAGACCTATTCAAACCTAATTAGACTTAATTAGACCTATTAGACATCATATGAACAATAGGACCCCTTAAGCATAATTAGACCTAGATTATGATGTAATTAGACCTAATTAAAGGTGTATTAGTACATAATTAGACCAATTTATCTTCATAGTTCTTAGGACATCTCTCAACCTAGTGTGGCTCCTTTTATTCTTCCTCCTAAAGAAGAAAAGGACCCGATGTTGATTGTTCTCATCCCAAACCAAATTTCTAGAAAGAATAAATGTAACCTTCATGCTCATAACTATCGTTGCAAGAGTCATGATAGAGCCTTTGAATGTGCTTCTCAAAACATTTCTTCACCTCCTCATTCTTTGATTCCCTTTGACCAACCCATGCTTGATCCTATGGAGGAACTAAGTTTAAATCAAATAAAAAAGAAAAAAAATGATAATGTTATCCATATCTTGGATTCAATTACAATTAATCTTTATGATGAAGATACTCTTGATGATGATGTTCATGATGCTTTTCTATGATATTCATGCTAGTGATACTAATGTCTATGAGACTATTTATATTGATCATGATTTACTAATTATGGTTTCACAATAGTTATCTATCACAACTAGTAACAAACATAGTGACCTGTATTTACAACATGGTCCTTGTTTGGAAATGACTATTGTTCCATCTATCATTCTTGATGTTTCTTCTTTTATGAGTTTCCCACCTTCCCTAAATCACTATTGATTGAGATAATGGGTTTTTAAATGCACTTGAACTTGATTATCTCCTCATGTGTGGTGCATTCTATGTATTTCCCAACCATAGTGTGCTTCCCCCGTGACATACTACTTGTTACATTTTTGTTTATATTTATTTAAGTAATGCTTGTTTCTTTGTTGGTGCAAGCTGATAAATTAATCACCATGTTGTAAACACTTCTATTTGTATCTCTCTTGGGTATGTGTAGGATCATGGTATGCCAAAAAGTGGTGATGTGAAAAAGAAGTCCTGATTGATAGACACTTTGAAAAACAATTATCAAACAATATAACATTTTTGAAATTTGAAATATAAATCACATTCTATGCTTGACCTAATACACTAATAATAAAAAATTATTTCAATTTGATGAAGTTTAGACTAAGTTAAGGTGGCCAGACATGAGAGTTTTTATATTCAGAAAAAATTGTAGCAGAAAAATCATAATTAATTAATTATTTACTTGGAAAAAAATAAAAAATAAAAATGCATCACATCTAGACATCATTCTACTAGTTTTATGAAGAATCTTATAAAAAATATTATCAGTTGATTTTGTTTAATGTGGTTAGACATACACCTACTTTTTATCTTTCTAGTCTTGATTGATAAACTTATTGAAAAATAGCTATAACTTTCAAACTGTATAACATTTTTAAAATCTAAAACATGTGTCACATTCTATGATTTTTCTACTACAATAAAAATTTAAAAAATTTTCAATTTGATAAAGTTTAGGCTAAGTAAACGTGGTCAGACATGAGATTTTTTGTATTCTAGAAAAGTTGTAGAAGAAAACTCATAATTAATTATTTATATGGAAAAAAATTACAAAAAAATATGTGTCACATCCCGACATGAGTTTACGACTTATATCTAGAATCTTGTAAAAAATATATATCATTTGATTGTTTTTAAGGTGGTCAGACATACACCTACTTCTTATTTTTTCTTGAAATTTTTGTACTACTACATTGAAATTTGAAATTTTCAACATATAGAATTTTTATTTTTTCAAAAAAGGCCTATTATCTTAGAAACTTAATTCAATTTTATACAAATTCTCTTCTTACATATTTTTGATATAATATTTATAACTTGTTCAAATTTTTATGTCAACTTGCCTAAACTTGATTTTCTAAATTTTCATTGCCACTTAAGGGCCTAGTTTTGCATACCATGGTCCTGCACATACCCTCTTCATCTATATGTTGTTACATGTTATGTTGTACCTATTCGACTATTAATAAATGTGTCTTTGTGTTGTCTTCTTGGGATGACACAAAATGGTAGACACCTATTGTTTTTGGTGTCTATGATGTCAGTCCCAAAAGACTCTTCTTTGTAAATATTACATCCTTTTCTTCCATTGTGTTGTAGTTCTACTTCCTTTCGGGGATGATGCCATTTTATTTTGATATAATATTTCATATATTATCATATGATCATACTAACCCTAAAGTTGGTAGATCCCTTTTGTGCTCTCTTTTACATCATGCTCTCATTTACCTTGATTTGTCATTTCTTGGGGGAATCTCAGAGTGCAAACATTACTAGTGAGTGGATCTATGCTCCATTGAATAAATTTTTCTTTTTATAGTGCTTGAAATGAATTTAAGGTGAGCACATAAACTTCACTCATATTTTGAACATACGCCTTAATGGATACACTTTCCTTAAGGAAAGATCCTCCTTGAATTTTCAATCCCTGAGGAAGCTAACCTTCCCTTAGGAAAAATCACTCTTTTCCAGATCCCTTAATGCATATACTTTCCTTAAGGAAATATCCTCCTTTTTTTTAATCCCTAAGGAAGTTTTCCTTCCCTTACATATGACATATTTATCTTTAGATCCCATAATAGATACACTTTCCTTAAGGAAAGATCCTTCTGTTGTTTTTTTGTCCTATAAGGAAGCTTACCTTCCCTTAGGAGAATTTGTTCATTTTCTAGATCCCTTATTAGATATACTTTTGATAAGGACATACCCTTGATGGATTAACTAGAATGGCACACAAACTTGCTAGAAAGTTTGATGACATATTTTGTGGCACCTCCCTTGTGTGGTACATAGTAAGACACACAACCTTACTAGGCTAAGGTGATCACACTCTTCTCTCTCTTTCCCATGTTTCTTCGATTGATATCTCTCTCATATATTTGTTTTGGATTTGATAAGGACTTAAGTCACTTGGGTGTTGATGTTTCCTTGTCTCCTTAACCTTGGTGAAATGATCTTATTCATTTTATCCACTTTACTATGAGAATGAGTTTGTCTCATATTCTCACTAAATTCTGAGATAAATGTACCATCCTAAAAAGTTACTACCTATTTATTTGGAAGCTCTACGACCTATTGGGCCCTATTTCAGTGATTTCATAGATCCAAATGTTCTTATGCTAGATCTCCCACTCTCATCTTTCCCTTCTCCTTGAATCTCTCAACATTTCCTACATCCCAAAGACTATTTCAAAATGTGACTCTTTGAGACTAGGCCAAATTTGGCCTAGTCTTTAACTAGTGTTAACCCAATTCAGCCTAGTACTCGGGGATTGATATTTAATGGGATCTAGGCCCAATGAAGGGATATTTAGTTTATTTCTCTTAGTTGTTGTCAGCTTGCCAATTTTGGGTACTGAATTGAGTATGAAAGGACATGAAAGATCCTCATCTTGACATCCACTCTTATGCAATTATATCCATGATTATCCAAGATTATTATTTAATTATTATAAGTATTCAAGGTATGTGCAGGATCATGGTATGCTAAACTAGGCCCTTAAGTGGCAATGAAAATTTAGAAAATCAGGTGTACACAAGTTGA
This sequence comes from Chamaecyparis obtusa, assembly GCA_027943335.1. Classification (NCBI taxonomy): domain Eukaryota; kingdom Viridiplantae; phylum Streptophyta; class Pinopsida; order Cupressales; family Cupressaceae; genus Chamaecyparis; species Chamaecyparis obtusa. The sequence continues at coordinate 40,156 of BSBK01001789.1, forward strand.
CATAAAAATTGGAACTAGTTAAAAATATTATATCAAAAATATCTAAGAAGAGAATCTATAGAAAATTGAATTTAGTTTCTAAGATACTAGGACTTTTTTGAAAAACAATTATTCTATATGTTGAAAATCTCAAATTTTATGTAGTAGTATAAAAATTTAAGGAAAATAATATGAAGTAGGTGTATGTCTAACCACCTTAAACACAATCAAATGATAAATTTTTTTTACAAGATTATAGATATAAGTATTAGACTCATGTTCAAATGTGACACATATTTCTTTGTAATTTTTTTCCAAATAAATAATTAATTATGATTTTTCTTCTACAAATTTTCTAGAATATATAAACTCTCATGTCTGACCACGTTAACTTAGTCTAAACTTTATCAAATTGAATTTTTAAAAAAATTTCTTATAGTAGGAAAATCATAGAATGTGACACATATTATGGATTTCAAAAATGTTATATGGTTTGAAAGTTATAGCTATTTTTCAATAAGTCTATCAATCATAACTAGAAAGATAATAAGTAGGTGTATGTCTGACCACATTAAATGAAATCAAATGATAATATTTTTTTATAAGATTCTAGATAAAAGTAGTAGACTCATGTCCTGATGTGATGTATATTTTTTATATTTTTTTCCAAGTAAATAATTAATTATGATTTTTCTATTATAAATTTTCCTGAATATAAAAACTCTCATGTTTGACCACCTTAACTTAGTCTAAACTTCATCAAATTGAAAGAATTGTTTATTGTTATTGTATTAGGTGAAGCAAAGAATGTATTGAATATTTTAGATTTCAAAAATGTTATATTTTTTGAAATATATAGTTATTTTTCAAAGAGTCTATCAATTAGGACTTTTTTTTTTTTTTGGCAAAATTTTTTATTTATATTAATAATCTGGTTCAAAGGGCTCTCAGAGAAAGAACCAGTAAAGAAAACGTCGTTCATTACTGATTACTTTACAAAAAGAGCCCATTCGTTCAGATGTGACTATGAGAAAGACCCAAAACCTAGGTGGTTAAGCATGACCGATTACAAAATGAGGCCCTACACAGATGGCCATATAAGTCTATTTTTAACAAGTTGTGTAGGGACCTATAGACAATTGATTACATCAGCTATTTTATCCCCAACCCAAAAATAGAAGCCAAAAGCTGGCTGGATATAGCTAGATAAAAAGCAATATCTGATGTACAAATATGAAGGATGGATATAATTAAAACTCCACCCTTAATTACAAAAAGATACAAAATATCCAAATGAACTACAACCTAGAAGAACAAAAAAGGTATCCATCAGAAGGAGTAGTGTGATCCACCGAAGGCACAAAGAATAGGGATAAACATGCAAGGAAACATCAGAAGAGCTGGGAACCGTGCTAGAGCTGCAACAAAATGACAAAATGGGAGCTATAAAAAAATTCATGTTAGCATGAAAATAACATCAATATGATCTAATAAGTCCACATAAAGCAACATCCACCAAAATCATGTTCACCGTGATGTCCGACGGCTTACTGGAGGTAGAGACAATAGAGACCTTAATGGCCCCTAATAGAGGCATATATATTCAAAGATAGAAGTAGGTGCCAGGGAGAAAATTCCACCCACCACAACAGCACTGTTCCACATATTATAGTTCTCACACTGAAAAATCCCTGCAACCACCAATATCACATAAACCCCAAACAAAGAACTCATAATCCTACTGATGAGGACCAAAACCTGAAGGAGGAGACAAAAACAATGAATTCCATAGCCGATCAGCCTAAGAAGCCAAAGGGTCACCTTCCCTATACATAGGAGGCATATGTAAAGCAGAAGATGACTGGGCAGGTGAAGATGATGACCCCACCGATGGTACTAAATCAAAGATGGGTGGGATTCCCTTAGGAGGGGCATTACCCGTATTGGAGGATACATAAACTTCACCAGAAGAATTCATAGTCCTCATGTGGGATTGTAGTGTAATCAAAGAATATGCTTTAGCAAAAGCTTTCCCTCTATGCCCTGCATCAAAAGGGGATGAGTTCAGAAGAAAATCTAGTGGCCCAATAGAATTTGTAGAGATACAGTCTTTAATGATAGTAAGAAGCATAATGTACTTATCAGAACTGAATAATAAATGCCTTGGGAAAACACCTCCCACATGGGCATCTTGCAGCTAGAAAATATAGTGTTGAACAGTAGATAACAGGGCATTATCATGTAGAAAGTGTCGTTGAATACACCAATTAGAAATAGCCTCTAGTAATGACCATGATTACGACAGATTTTCACTTCGCCACTTTTTGGCATACCATGACCCTCCACATACCCTTCAAGTCTATGTGCAAAAAATTATTGGTTATTTTAAGTGCTATTTTGGATTCAATATTTGAAGAAAAGGCTTCCAAAATAATATCTACAAGTTTCCTTCCATTAAAGATCCATTTAAAGGAAATATTCTCTCATTGATGCATGTTTCTCCTCTTACATGGTGGCCACATAGAAGAATTCAAAAGAAAGCAAGAAGATCCACGTCCTTCTTCTTCTCCTTCTCCATTGTAGTGCTTAGACATATACTCATTCAAGATCTCAGATTGGAAGTTATAGATCAATTATATTTGTGAAGAAATCTTTCATTCTACAACACATTTCAAGCATACATATTCATGGTTTATCCGATCTACATCTATCCATGATGGCTTGAAAAGTAAGGTGAATACTTACATTTGTCTTGTTATACATCCTTTACCTATTTACTTTTAAGATTAATGGACTATATAGGGGTTTGACCAAGGAAAGTGCCTTTCAAAAATAAATTCACTATTTTTTATGTGTGGGAATAAGTGGCACAATTTCAAATCTATATTTTTAGGGTTTCACAACTAGGGTTTGATCCTCTAAAAATTTATCATTTTTTACCCTTCTAGTACTAGGCTAACTTTTTGGGACTAGGTTGACTTTAGTTAGCATTCACCTTAGAATATACAAATTTTAGGATCATAAGGTGCATGTCTCAGAGTTCTAGATCCCATACAGTTTTTTATTCTGATAAGTTTTTAACACTCAATTTGATGAAGGGTGCTCCCCTTAATACCACAAACACATAACACAAAAAAAGAAACAATGAAAATTTGCAAGAACAGAAAATGAGCTTCTTATTATCTCTACAAATGTAGAATTAAAAATTTTAGAATTATAATATGCAAAGCCACATGGGTATTTTCCCATACAATATTCTATAGGACAAAGCCTCAAATCATTACCTAGAACTGGGTAGACAACACTAGGGGCCTTCCTTATATAAGCAAATTTCCACCGCCCAAGAAGGTTCCAGAAATTTAGCCCTTAAGGCTGACTTCTCTAGAATTATTTTATTTTTCACAATTATTACATTGCGGTCAGCTCAAAATAATTACAAAATATGTTTTTAAGTAGCCCAACTTCCGGAGGCCATAACTTTCAAACTATAGCTCCATTTTTCTATTATAACTGCTTTTCAAAAATGGTAGGACTTGATAAACAACACTTGACTTGCACAAGCTCTAGTAAGCTGGGGGTCGATTGTGATCAGGAGCCTCTAAGGCCTTCAAAATTAAGCTCAAAGATTTTGTACCCAAAAACCTCAATAACTTCACCAATACATATGACCTGGCAATGAAACTCAATTGGTAGGCTGAAATAACTAAGATGAACCTCCACCCATGAAATAAGAACATTCTAAGATCGTATGACCAACTTACTAATATAGTAAGTTTCCTGTTATACACAAAGTTTGCACCTTTGTTTCAAGCTCTCTTGGTCTTGATAAGTTAGTATAACATGGGAATCATCTCCAGGCTATGGAACCTATGGTAACTGAGATGAGACCTCCAGGTTCTAGGCTGGTTCCTCTTGGATAATCACCTTAATTTACTTCTAGACAGGAAAAGTAAAACTTTTGAGGGAAAGGGATAGAAGGAATGCATGAAATGGAAATGACTGAAAGCAAACTACCTACTAGGCAATACACTGAAATTAGGGGTATGAATTGCAGCATAGAGGGATAGAATCAATGAAAGGCTTAGGTCTAGTAGGTCACAACTTACTGAATAGGCTTGCATAAGTGTTTCATAAAAGGATCTATAGTAGAAAGAGGCTATTCAGGGAAAGAGAGGAAAACTTTCATAAACAATAGCATTCCTAAGGGATTTAGACACAATTTATGACCTGCAAACAAACATTCACCTCTGCAACTCGGTATAGGAATGAGATAGATTGTCAGGGGGTTGAGGTATAACCACAAGAGCATTCAAATTAGATCACCCACAATAATACACAAAATTTGCAAAAAGAGAGAGGGATCAAGAACCCTAAGATACCACTGAAAACATCATTTACTTCAATTGAATAAGAGATAATTTAGACAAGGAAGCATAGGGGCAGAAAAGGTGTCACAAAATACCTCTGCAATATCTAAATCATCAATGGGAGATTAAAAAATGTAGAAAACCAGAGGGCAAAAAAATGCCACAGATAGCCTTCTAAGAAAGAGACTTTCTTCTTTACAAAATGTCAACTCTAAGCTCTAAAAGCTCCAAAAAACAATATATACATCTCCATTTGGCACACAGGCCAGAGCAAAACCTAATTAGGGTTACATTGATCTGCATATAATAATCAAACCCTAATTTGTCAAGTCTAATCATAAATGTTATTTAGGCAAATATCTCAACCAATCATATATTTATTTTGCATGCCCATCCTTGTACTGAAATCAACCGGTAGACAAGCAACCTCGGTTCATCAACTTTTCTGCAATAGGCCCACCATGAATGCAAAAATGGTACCTCACTGGAAACAAGAATTGACTAAAGATGGCTTTCCCAGGATTTCTTCCTCATCCTCTCAACTGAAAATGTCCTGAAGACATAAATTCTTTAGCTACTTTACCGCTTCACAGCCTGCTGGATCAATCGCTGGCAAAAAACCCTCTGTAGAGATATTTAAATTTGAAAATAATGGCTAGCCAATCATTCTAAAATGTGGCCGTTGATGTCTATTATTTCCCAGAAAATGAACAGCCTAGAGAAATTTGATAATAGTCATGGGTCCCTTGAAAAGTCAAAAGACCACGTTGTCAGCAGCGCCCAATAGAAAACGAGCACGTCGGAGAAGACCGACACCTCAGAAGTCAAAGGAACCTAGACCCTACATCAGATGGTGGTCACATGATCACATGGGATCAAAAGATTCCATGTGATCATGTGACCACCGTAGATCTTTCTTTCCTGCCACCTCACTCAAGATACTTGGCCCCACTAACAGATGTCCACATCACCAGATCGGGACCAGTCAAAATATTTACACATCAACCCATCTGACAACGCAGACCCACAAACTTGTGAGATCCTCATCGGATGGTTGTTGCATGATCTCATAGGGTCAGGAGATTCTATGAGATCATATGACCACCATAGATCTTTTCCTTTCTGACACATCTACAGATCCATGACACGGTCCCACTGACACATCCAAGTTGTCATCTAGCCAACCAATAATGAATGAGCACGTCAGAAGCTAAGGACCCACCTGACAAAGCTCAAAGATAAAGTAAGATCAACGGTCATCACATGATCGCATGCTCTGACACAAAGCCTTGTGGACATACGCCAGTCGTTGATCCTCTACAGATGTCGGAGCCTCTAACTATCAAAAGGGCCTGGTCTAACATGGTGCCGAATCACAAGTCTTCAACCAATGAAAAGTGTACAATTCAGACTACGTGGTAGGACCCACTGACAAAAAAACTCTATAGATAGGAAGATTGATGGTCATTGCAAGATCGCATGGAATCTTCTGAGGCCATGAGATCATGTGACAACCATCAGATCTAGAATCTTGACTTTAGCCGCTAAGCAAAGACCACCAACTCAAAAGGTAACTGCTCGCCAAATCGCTAAGTGTTAGGGTTAAGACCACCAGGAATAAGAGATTTGGTGACTGAAGGATTTAATTGCGCACATGCAGAATGAAAGTTTTAAGTGGCTGAAAAGGTAATGAAGAAATATAACAGGCCAAAGGGGTTTTTAGGGTTTTTTGCTTATAATGGCTACTTTTATGAATTTTTTTGACCTGCAGACTAGAGGGTTAAAAGGATTGCAGAGGCCAGAGGTTTTTCAATGAAGCCATAAAATTTTTGAGGTGCTTGGTAGGATAAAAATGCAGACCTTGGGATAGAACCTAGCCAAATTTATATGGAATAGGAGAAATTGGGTAACATTTTGGTGATTTCTCCTGGATGTTAGCCTGCTAGACATGGGAAACCAGTGGCCTTGACAAATCCATTGGGCATGGGGTCATCATTTGAGCATAAAAAATTTATTGACAGAGGGGAACCTAGGACCAGAAGAGAAAAAACTATGCACGAGCACTTCTTGGAAAGCAGGAAAAACTAGGCTAGAAAGCAAGAAGAAAGCAGGAAAACTAACCTATCCTAAACTAACCAGTGCTGAAAATTGGTCAAACAAAACTATTCACTGGTTGTGAAAAATAGCTACCTTTCCTTATTAGGATATTTTGCATCGGGCCCATGAGGATAGCTACAAAGATATGAGGCACACAAAAATTTGTCAAATAATTATTAACTTCCTCTGCAAAAATAGGATCAAGTTTACCTTCCTCTGATTGATCATTTGGAGGGACCTCGGTAAACTCCTTGTATGCCAAGTATTTGATGGGGTAGCCTCTTGAAATTCTAAAGGTAGGACTTCCTTTGATGGCTTCTTCTTTATCTTCATGGTTTCCCTCCATCATGAATAGCCATGTCAACTCATCCTCTGTGGACAGGGGACTATCATCCTCCTCTTTTAAATAGGCCAAGAGCTCATCAAAGTTGTCAACATCCTGAAGATCCCCAGGAATGACTGGATCTTTACAATTAGGCTCCATACACAAGCCTCCTATGATGTTCCCCAAACAATCCTCCCCAAGGCCTTGGTTATCCTCTGCACATTGGAAAGTCTCCTCCTCAAAGATGAGATCAAGCTCATGAATCAACATATCCTCAAGATCAATCTCTTCTAGCTGTTGCAACTTTAGAGAGGTGGCTATGATCATATCTTTATCATCCTACTCAACAAAACTAGGCAACTCATCTAATAAAAGAACAACATCCCCCTCTGTATCAACCTCCTGTTGATGGTGGACCTTTTGTTCTGATTGACCTTCAGCCATAGGTAATGGCATGGTCTCTTCTTCATTATCAACAAAGAGGGGAAGCTCACTCAAAAAAACCAAGAGCTCATGCTGAGCATCAATCTCCACCTCCTCACCTTGTTGTCCCACTTCACCACAGTCATCACTCTACACTGATACCTTAGATTTTCTCTCCTCCTCTTTAAATGAGAGCTCATTTACCATAGGTCCTTTCTCAGACACTAGACTAGTATCTTTGAAAAGATCTGGCATCTAACAGGTAGGAGGTAGAGTCCATTGGGGTATCCATAATACTTCATCATCCTAAGAGATCAAAGGGGCCTCTTGGGATAAAAAAATTTCTTGAACAGGCTGCTATTGTGGAGTGGTAGGCTGCACCTCAAGTATCGGCTCTTGGAAGGAATTTTTTGCCTTAAAACTTGGGATATGAAATTGAGGGGGCTTAGAGGGAGACATAGAAGGCATAGACAAATGGGCCTTCTAGCTTGGGATTTTAGGTCTAGGAGCCTCTTGTTGAGGAATTTATGATCTCAACCTTGCTGTCTCAATGTCAGCTCAGTGTCTGATCTCTTCTTGAAATTTTTTAATCTATTGCTCATCAACAAGAGCCTCTGCCACTTGGTTGGAAATGAACCCTTGTTCATAACTCTGAGTTTCCATTTCCTACTGCTCCTCGATCATAGACACTTGCTTAATCAAATCAAGCAATAGATTCTTGGTCTTTTCATGCTCTTTTATGAAGTTTGAGCTCTGAGTCTATTGCCAATTAGGCTGAGGAGGGGCAGGTGGGTGGTAAGTAGGATGGGCCAACTAGCTTTGCATTTGTTGTTGTTCCCTTTGTGCCCACGATCCATCTTGTCAGAGGGCCCTTTCATAATCTTGCACAAGCGCAAAATCATTTGGGGCATGCTGGATATAATGATAGCCTTGTATTGTATGGAAGCTTGGGACAAAAGGAGGCTTTAGGTGGCTTTGATAAGGCTAATGACTAGCCCATTGAGCATTATTCTCATAACAAGATGGTGAGTAACTTGACTATCCATAATAACTTGACATGTCTACTCATGCAATTAGCTGGGATTTGAATATGAAAGATTTGAAACATACCAGCACTTGATCATTGAAACCAATAGACTTTCTAGAGTCACCAGATATGTAACACAATGACCTCTTCTAGGTCTACAACCTGCTGGAAGCATATCAGAACTAGCAAGAACTATGAAAACTATGACCTCTTGGTCCCATCGGGCATGCCAAAAATTGGTATACACTGACACCAAGGTGGGGTATCCTTGAGCTTGAGTCTATATTGACAGTCCTTGTGTACTGAGCATCTTTAATCCTTTTGTAGATGAACCAACAAGATCACCTTTAAACTTGAATTTGCATTACTTGTCCCACTGGGTGTGCTAGAAATTGTTATACACTAAGTTTGCACCTTTGTTTCAAGCTCTCTTGGTCTTGATAACTTAGTACAACATGGGAATCATCTCCAGGTTGTGGGACCTATGCTAACTGAGATGAGACCTCCAAGTTCTAGGCTGGTTCCTATTGGATAATCACCTTAATTTGCTTCTAGATAGGTAAAGTAAAATTTTTGAGGGAAAGGGATAGAAGGAATGCATGAAAGGGAAATGACTGAAAGAAAACTACCTACTAGGTGATACACCAAAATTAGGGGTATGAATTGTAGCATAGAGGGATAGAATCAATGAAAGGCTTAGGTCTATTAGGTCACAACTTACTGAATAGGCTTGCATAATTTTTTCATAAAAGGATCTGAAGTAGAAAGAGGCTATTCAGGGAAAGAGAGGAAAACTTTCACAAACAATAGTATTCCTAAGGGATTTAGACACAATTTATGACCTGCAAACAAACATTCACCTCTACAACTTGGTATAGGAATGAGACAAATTGTCAGGGGGTTGAGGTATACCCACAAGAGCATTCAAATAAGATCACCCACAATAATACAAAAAATTTGCAGAAAGAGAAAGGGATCAGGAACCCTAAGATACCACTGAAAACATCATTTACTTCAATTGAATAAGAGATAATTTAGACAAGGAAGCACAGGGGTAGAAAAGATGTCACAAAATACCTCTGCAATATCTAAATCATCAATGGGAGATTACAGAATGTAGAAAACTAGAGGGCAAAAAAATGCCATAGATAGCCTTTTAAGAAAGAGACTTTCTTCTTTACAAAATGTGAACTCTGAGCTCTAAAAGCTCCAAAAAACAATATATACATCTCCATTTGGCACATACGCCGGAGCAAAACCTAATTAGGGTTACATTGATCTGCATATAATAATCAAAACCTAATCTATCAAGTCTGATCATAAATGTTATTTTTGCAAATATCTCAACCGATCAGATATTTATCTTTGAGTGCCCATCCCTGTACTGAAATCAACCGGTAGACAAGCAACCTCGGTTCATCAACTTTTCTGCAACAGGCCCGCCATGAATGCAAAAATGGTACCTCATAGGAAATAAGAATTGACTAAAGATGGCTTGCCTAGACTTTCTTCCTCATCCTCTCAACTGTAAATGTCCTGAAGACATAAATTCTTTAGCTACTCTATCGCTTCATAGCCTGCTGGATCAATCGCTGGGAAAAAACCCTCTGCAAAGATATTTAAATTTGAAAATAATGGCTAGTTGGTCATTCTAAAATGTGGTCATCGATGTCTATTGCTTCCTGACAAATGAATGGCCTAGATCAATTTTAGAATAGTCATGGGTCCCTTGAAAAGTCAAAAGACCACGTCGTCAGTAGTGCCCAATAGAAAATGAGCACATCGGAGAAGACCGACACCTCAGAAGTCAAAGGAACCTAGACCCTACATCGAACAGTGGTCACATGATCACATGGGCTCAAAAGATTCCATGAAATCATGTGACCACCATAGATCTTTCTTTCCTGCCACCTCACTCAAGATACTTGGCCCCACTGATAGATTTCCACATCACCAAATTGTGACCAATCAAAAGCTTTACACATCAGCCCATCTGACAACACGGACCCACGGCCTTTTGAGATTCTCATCAGATGGTTGTTGCATGATCTCATAGGGTTAGGAGATTCTATGAGATCATATGACCATCATAGATCTTTTCCTTTCTGACACATCTACAGATCCGTGACACGGTCCCATTGACACATCCAAGTTGTCATCTGGCCAATCAATAATGAATGAGCACGTCATAAACTAAGGACCCACTTGACAGAGCCTAGAGATAAAGTAAGATCAATGGTCATTGCATGATCACATGCTCTGACAAAAAGCCTTGCAGACATATGCCAGCTATCAATCCTTTGTAGATGTCAGAGCCTCTAACTGCCAAAAGGGCCCGGTCCGACATGGTGCCGAATCACAAGTCTTCAACCAATGAAAAGTGTACAACTTAGACTACGTGGTAGGAACCACTAACAAACAAACTCTATAGATAGGAAGATCAATGGCCGTCACAAGATCACATGGAATCTTCTGAGGCCATGAGATCATGTGACAACTATCAGATCTAGAATCTTAACTTTAGCCGCTAAGCAGAGACCACCAACTCAAAAGGTAACTGCTCACCAAATCGCTAAGTGTTAGGGTTAAGACTGCCAGGAATAAGAGATTTGGCGACTGAAGGATTTAATTGTGCACATGCAGAATGAAATTTTTAAGTGGCCAAAAAGGTAATGAAGAAATATAACAAGCCAAAGGGGTTTTTAGGGTTTTTTTCTTATAACGGCTACTTTTATGAATTTTTTTGACCTACAGACCAGAGGGTTAAAAGGATTGCAGAGGCCAAAGGGTTTGCAATGAAGCCATAAAAATTTTGAGGTGCTTGGCAGGATAAAAATGCAGACCTTGGGATAGAACCTAGCCAAATTTGTATGGAACATAAGAAATTGGGTAACATTTCCATAAATAGAAGCTCTACACAAGATAGCCCTTATTGAAAAGAAACCATAAATATTTTTGGTTGATGCAAGATTTCTCTTACACCTAGGATGCTCCTACATCAGACACCCAGGGTAATTTGAGAAGTGATCCTATCATGTCTCATGTGTGCAAAGGAAAACCAAGGTGGTTAACCTCCTCCCTTGTCAGCCATGAAGAATCTTCAATAGGTCATCCCATTTGACTAGATATTTTTCATATGTCCTATTCCTTGTGCTTCTACCAACATGACTATCTAGTATGTGCTCAATCTCCTTGATAGATGAAGTAGTTGTTGGAACACTCCAATGTGCTTCTATGATCTCATCTTCAATACCCCCTTATTGATACTTTGTCAGATCTGAAATATTAAATACTGGTGAAATATTCACCTCACTAGGAAATTATACTTCATAGACATTTCCTGAATCACATTTCTTTAGTATCTTATATAGCCCAAACTTCTTCATTTTCAACTTCTTGTATGTACCAACTAGAAATTGCTGCTTCCACAAATGAACCATGACTTCATCTCCAACTTAAAATTCTTTATGCCTCCTTTTCTCATCTATGTTAACCTTATATTGCACATTCATCTTGGTAATGTGCTTCCTCACTTTCTCATGGATGTTCTTCAACTGGTCTACAAAATCCTCAACTTCACCACTACTTATTTATCCTTTATCTATCTTTCTTAGCTCAGATGCATTTATGGGACTACTTCCATATACAATTTGGAATGGTGATTTACCAGTGCTCCTATTGACATAATTATTGTATGCAAATTCTGATTATGGTAAAATCAGATCCCATCTTATTGGCTTATGTCCAACCAAACATCTTAGTGAATTCTCCAAACTCTTATTCACCACCTCTATCCATCCATGAATCTATGGATGATGTGATAAACTTAACTTCAAATCTGTCTTTAACTTCTTCCACAATGTACACCAAAAATATCCAACAAACTTAGTGTCTCAATCTAAAACTATGCTCTTTCACAAACCATGTAGTCTCACCACGTATTTGAAAAATAATTCTACTACATGAACTACATAATTAGTCTTCTTGTAGGGAATGAATTGTGTCATCTTCAAAAATCTATCAACCAACACAAAGATTGAATCATGTCCCTGCCGAGTCCTTGGAAAACCAAGAATAAAATCCATACTGATATCCTCTCAAGGCTTTTATAGTATAGGTAATGGCTGATACAACCATGTATTCTATTTTTCTCCTTTTTCCATTTGAAATACTCTGGAACTCTATACAAACTTCTTGATCCATCTTACTACAACTATGGCCAGTAATAATTATTACTAACCAAATCAAGGGTTTTATCTCAACCAAAATGTGCAGCCAATCCTCTATTATGCTTCTCCTTGATGATATTCTCTATCACATAACTTTGTGGAATGCACAATTGACTCCCTCTAAATATCATATCATCCCGAATGATGAAATCCAACCACTTTGTTCTATCTAGAGTAATAGGCTCTTTAAAAGCTTTCCAAGCTTCACCAAAATCAAGATCTTCTAGATATAAACTCTTGAGCTTCTTGAACCCAACCACCTCAATCTGCATCTCTATCAACAATAGTTGCCTTCTTCTAAGCACATCTACAACCTAGTTATACTTTCCACTCTTGTGTTTCAAAACAAATGTATAACTCTACAAAAACTCAACCCATTTCAAATGCCTTTGATTTATCTTTCCTTGACTATTTAAATATTACAAATCTTTATGATCAGTATATAAAAAAAAATCCTTAGGAAGTAGATAGTGTCTCCACTTCTTCAATGCATGAACTATAGCATAAAATTCCTGATCATAAACATAATATTTTCTCTTGGCATCATTTAACTTCTCACTAAAATAAGAAACAGGTTTACCTTCTTGGCTCATAACAACTCCTCTTGTAGTACCACTAGCATCATAGTCTACTTGAAATACCTTATTAAAATCTGTAAGTGCTAAAATAGGTTTTTTTGTAACTTTTTTTTCAACAATTTAAAACTCTTATATGTTCCAATAGTCCACTTAAAATCTTTTCTATCCCCTCTCATTGTTTCAATCAAGGGTCCAAAAATACTGCTAAAACTTCTTATAAACTTTCTATAAAATCTAGCCAAACCATGAAAAGATCTTACCTCAGTAGTACTCCTTAGCCTAGGCCATTCAAGGATAGCCTACACTTTCTCTGGGTCCACTTTTAGACCTTTTTCTAAAACTACAAATCCCAGATACACTAACTCCTTTACAAAACTACATGACTTATTCAAATTAATCAACAATTTCTCTTCTCTCAACTTCTCAAAGACCATACGGATATGCATCATATGTTCCTCCAATGTCTTACGGAAGATCAAAATATCATCTAGGTAAATAATGACAAACTTGCCCAAAAATTCTTTTAAAACCTCATTCATGAGCTGCATGAAAGTGCTCAGTGCATTGGTTAGCCCAAAAGGCATGAATAACCACTCATATAGTCCTTCCTTTGTCTTGAAAGCAATCTTCCATTCCTCTCCTTCTCTGATTTGAATCTAGTGATATCCACTCTTTAGATCTATATTTGAGAAATACATAGCTCGACTCAAACAATTAATAATATATCCATCCTAGGCAATAGAAATCAGTTCTTGATTGTTATCTTGTTTATAGCCCTGGAATCTGTACACATTCTCCATTCTCCATTCTTGTTCAGTGCCAATACTTCTGGTACAACACATGGACTCAGGATCTCCTAAATCAACTCCTTTTGTAACAACTGATGTACTTATGTTTTTAACTCTTCACTTTCTACTGGTGTCATTCTCTATGCTTCCTTATTTGACAAAATGGCTCCTAAAATCAAGTCCATCTGATGACTTATCTTCCTTACCACCGGTAATCCATTAGGTACATTATCAAATAAAATATCTTGAAACTCATTCAACAAATCTACAACTTCTATAGGTACATCTTCTACTTTCTCTTTACTCTCTAGGAATTTTCTTCCATCAGCAAAAGTGATTCTTCCATTACCACATACCTTTTCTTCTATTTCCTTAAATGACTTTAGCTTATGCTACACTCTATCCTTCATTAAGGAATAGGTATTTGCACTCCCATCATTTACAACACACCTGTCAAATTTCCACAGTCTACCCAATAACATATGTCATGAATCCATAGGTATGATATCACATAGTACTTCATCATGTTATCTGCCAATCTTGAACTTTACTAGGCACTGTTCATTGACCATGACCTTATGGTCATCCTGTACCCAGGTGATCTGATATGGATGTGGATTTTTCTATCTCTTGAGCTTCAACTTTGTGACCATCTCTTTTGACACCAAATTGTAAGTGCTTCCACTATCAATAATCACATCATAAAAGTTACACTCAAACTTGCATCTAGTGTGAAACAAGCTCCTCCTTTGTTTAGGTTCATTCTCACCACTCAGCATAACTCTTCTGTTAATTAGCATTTCTCCTCTTTTAGCATCTTTAGAATGTGATGATTTGACATCTTCATCTACATGTGCAACTCTAGCCTAGCCTTTAGTTCTCTTATCTCTCATTGGCATTGAGGACATTCATATGCCCTATGACCTTCTTCTCCACAGTGAAAACATGTTCCATGGAAGCCTCCTCTTCTTGATCCTTTTCCTCTTTCTCTTCCTCTCTGATCTCTATTATTCTCATCATGGAAAAAATTGAAATTGATTCTTCATTTCGGCCACCATATGTCCATCCACTAGATCTTCCACCATGACCTCTTCCTCTTTCTCTGCTCTCAAAATTCTTGTTCAACTTTTCCTCTACTTTTAGAGAAAACCGGTATGCCTCTTCAATAGTGTTCATTGGAACCAAATTCTACTCCTCCTGAATGCTTGGCCTTAACCCATTAAGATAGCGGGCAAGTTTCTCCTTATCAGCTTTCCTTTATATACTCCTGAACATATCTTCCTTCTTGCTTCAAACTTTGCATTTTATTTAGTAGGTCAAGCTCATAATCAACATGAATGAACTCTCACTTAAATTTATCCACCATCTGATCCCATCTTGTGAGTTTATCCTTTCCTCTTCTATTTCACTAAAATTGAATCTCTTGCCATCAGATCTTCCAATGACCCTTAAGTCTAGCCTTTGCAAACTTGACCCAATCAAAATCCTTGATATCTTCATACTCAAAATATTCTTCTAATTCATTGATCCATTCAATTAAATCCTCTGGGTTAATATTTCCTAAAAATAGAGGAACCTCAATCTTAGGTCTTTTCCCAATCTTGGGAATGGCCCATAAAATCCTTTCTTCTTCAACTTCATCCTTTCTCTCATCTCTGACTATAAGATTCATTTCTCTACAAATATCTTATTTCAATGCTTGTACTAGTCTCTGCAAGGCTCTAATCTCAAGTGTCACAACACCATCTCTTCCGGCACATTCCCTTCGTGGAGGCATTTTTGCATTTATCACTAAAACCCTATACCACCATCCTAGTGAAAACTACCTCACATTAGGTGATCTAATTACACACTCAAGAACTCTGACTCTAATACCACTTGATGAAGGATACTCCCCTTAATACCACAAACACATAATAGAAAAAAAAGAAACAATGACAATTTGCAATAACAGAAAATGGGCTTCTTATTTTCTCCACAAATGTAGAATTATAAATTTCAGAATTACAATATGCAAAGCCACATGGGCATTTTCCCTTACAATATTCTGTAGGAAAAAGCCTCAAATAATTACTTAGATCTACTACCTAGAATTGCCTAGACAATACCACGGGCCTTCCTTATATAGGCAGTTTTCCACCACCCGAGAAGGTTAAAAAAATTTAGCCCTTGCGGCTGACTTCCCTAGAATTATTTTATTTTTCATAATTATTACATTAGGGTCGGCTCAAAATAATTACAAAGTATTTTTTTAGGTAGCCCAACTTCTGGAGGCCATAGATTTCTAACCGTAGCTCCATTTTTCTATTATAACCACTTTTTAGAAATGGCAAGACCTGATCTACAGTGCCTATCTTGTGCAAAGCTCTAGTCACCCTAGGGTCGATCATGATCCAGAGCCTCTAAGGCCTTCAAAATTGAGCTCAAATATTTTGTACCTAAAAAATTCAATAACTTCACCAATACAGATGATGTGACAATGAATCTCAACTAGTAGGCTAGAATGACTAAGATGAACAACCACCTGTGAAATCAGAACATTCTGAGATCGTATGACCAACTTACTAAAAATAGTAAGTTTCCATAAAGAGAAGCTCTGCACAAGATAATCCTTATTTAAAAGAAACCAGAAATATTTTTGGGTGATGCAAGATTTCTCTTACATGGAGGATGCTCCTGCATCGCAATTGGAAATCTGAAGTTCAATTATCTTATTCTAGCCCTCAAGGTGAGTACCTCATTCTTATTTTATCTTAGCACTTTGATACATTAGATATATGATATAATACATTGTTTGTAATCATACTTTATCATTTGAAAACTATTTTTCATATTTTACATTTCATATCTACATTTATTTATGGCTGTAAGTTAGAAATAGGACCATCAAAGTCTCCCTCTATCTAGGTCATGCGTTATCACCCCACTTTCCATTTTTGGGTTGTACTAATCAGATTTGGACTAAGGGTGGGGTTTGGTATTCCAATGTATAGATAAAGTTGGGATCTTCCATTGATCGCTATTAGCTTTATCACATATGTAAATGTTAAAAGCAATATAGATTTGATGTATAAAATTAAGTGCAAGGGGTAGAATAGAAAGAATGGACTCACTTTGGAGAAAGAAGAAGCAAATGAACCTTCATATATGATTTTGATTGTCACAAAGATGTTAGAATCAAATATAAATCTATATATATAATTTCATACCCATAACTGATTTCTGTAAAAAATTTAGTCTGAGAGAATGAAAGCAACCTAGATGACCTAGCCTAGGACTATGCTCCAAAATTTTGACATAGTCTCTGTAGCTCTATTTTTTTATGAAATTTTTTGAGTTCTTGCGACATTGACTAATATTCCTAAATGTAGATTCACAATTTTTGTACCTACTCCCACACATAAAAAAGAGGGGGAAATGGGTTTTACCCCTATTTAGGAATTAATATTAAAATGAAATTAAAATTACATAAGGAATTTAATGTAAACAAGATAAATGTAAGTATTCACCTTGCATGAGAAACCCACGTGGATAGATTTTAGGATTTGATAAACCCTTGAAGATTCTTGTATGTGTAGATCTTTAAATGAATGTATAATCAAGGATGTCTCCACGAATACATAGATCTATCATCACCAATCATAGACCTAGAATGTTGATATTCTTGATAGCCTCAATAGAGAAGGAGAGAGTAGAAGAACATATGTGTAGATATTCTCTCTTTCTTGATAATTTCTCTACTTCTCCATCATGGGAGAGAATCTTACATCAATGAGAGAATATTGCCTTTTCTTGAATGGATCTTAAAGAAATGGAGACTTTAGGACCTTGAATTGGATGCTTGCTATCAAATATTGAATCTACAACTTCAATTTCACAACTCTAATGCTCAGAATTGGTTTTGAAATCACCGAATAGATTGAATGTATTATTGTATCTCAAAATGATAGGAGTTGATCCCCTTTTACACTCATTTTGGATTTTATATTGTGAGGGATAACCATAATTAAAGATCTGGGAAGAAAACCACCACATCGGGCCCAAAGCCCACTTAAGCACAAAGCTATAAAACAAGGCTGACCAAGATGAACTAGTCTAGGAGAAGGGTGACCTGATTGACCTTATCAAGGTAATATGTTGTCAAATTTTTACTAGGTCTAGGGAAGTGTGACTAATTATATCAAAAGAAAATGAATGTTCCAAAAATTAATGATAAAAGATATCCAAACCTCAAAATAACTAAAATGGTGTCTAATAGGTCATAGAGCCTCCAATTATAGGTGCTAACTTATTAGGATGGTATATTCACTACTACATTTGGGGCCAAATTTTGATAGAATTTTCCGACGCGTAACTTTTTATTACAAATTTGGTGTTTTTTTTTTTGTAATAGGCCCCAATCTGTCAGTATTCTGATGGGTATTTAATTGACCATTAGAATTCTGACAGATTCAGAGTATAGATTAAAAAAAAAAAAAAGTGAAATGACCTCATCATTTTCATTTCGATTGGATAGAGGGAGTGGGAGAAAAGGAGCGAAAGCTGAGCGTGGGAGAAGGTATGTGATTTCTTAATCTTTCGAGCCTCTCGCATCATATTCAAATGCATTTCATTTTATTTGATCATGAATGCTCTCTAAAATGACCACATTCTATTGGTGTCATGCAGTAGTCAGTGCTTTATCTCTATTATTTGATGTTATTGGTGCTTGTGCTTAAGGATATCGATTCACTATATTCAAATGTTTGGATTCACTTTTGTTGATATTATTGGCATATATGTTTAATGACACCATTGAAAATTGTTGTCACTGAAATGACCACATTCTACTGGTGTCGTGCCCTAGCCTGTGCTTTAACTCCATTATTTGATGTTATTGGTGCTTGTGCTCAAGGATATCCATTTTTTTGAAATGTTGACTATGGTTATCTAATGGACAGCCCATGAGCTTCTAGCTAGGTGTCATTTGTATTGATAGCTTAGGGCATCAAATGTATTGTATCATTTATAGTTGATACTTTGTTAAAAGGAAATAGGACAAAGAACTATTTTTATTTAGTTTCTCTATTTTGATCCCTAAGTGGCTTACAACCCTAGAGAAGTATATGCAGATTTATGGATGCAGTTGCAGGATACATAACAGTCGATAATTCATAATAAATCCATGCATACAATTTGAATAGCAATTAATACAAAGAACTAGGGTCCTCCAATGGCCCAATCATCCAGACCTTGATTGTCCCCTCAACCAGTGACCCTTCAAAACTGGGTTATCATGTAATCAGTTAGTGATCCTTCATTCTCTTAGTGAGCTTCTAGGTAGGTGCCATTTGTATATTTGATTGCTTAGGGCATCAAAATGTATATTGTATCATTGATAGTTGAGACTTTGTTAAAAGGAAATATGACAAAGAATAATTTTTATTTAGTCTCTATATTTTGATCCCTAAGTGCCTTACAACCCTAGAGAAGTATATGGTGATTTACGAATGCAGTTGTAGGATACATAGCAGCCGATAATTTACAAGAAATCCATGTATCCAATTTGAATAGAAATTACTACAAAGAAATAGGGTCCTCCAATGGCGCAATCATCCGGACCTTGATTGTCCCCTCAACTAGTGACCCTTCAAAAATGGGTTATCATGAAATCAGTGAGTGATCCTTCATTCTCCTGGTCTGCCCTGCATCCAAACATATTGGAAATACACAATATAGTGATAACAAGTCTTTCACAATCCCCCTTCCCTCAAGGAACACTATCAACCATCCCTTCCACATAGCATTTCACTATTTTATGAGTAGATTTCCCAGGAACAGTTAACATTAAACAAGGAGAAAACTCCTCAACACATCTTGGAAACCATTGAATTCAATAATAAATGAAACCTAACACCAACACTATTCCTTCCATAGTTTCAGGATACATAGCAGTCGATAATTCATAAGAAATCCATGCATCAAATTTTTATAAGGATATCCTACTAATCAATAGGAATTTTCCTGAGATGACCAATGATTATGCATTTTGATGGTAGTGTGCTAGTTCAAAAGGATAATATAAATTTGAAACAATTTTTTCTGATTTTCTCAAACTATAAATGTGGTTAAAGGGAAAATATTATGTGGAAAACCCACAAACCAAGCTAGCAAATGATTTTACATCAAATTATTCCTATATTCATTCAAGTATTGCTATGCTTTAGCTACATTACCTTTGAGCTTCATCTAGAGGAATGTGTAGCTTTAAGATAGAGTTACTTCTTCAGCCTTATAATAGGGTGAAATATGATCAAGATTTGTTTAGGCTATATCTTTGTTACTCCCATTGTTAGGTTCTTATAGTTCATGGTTTGAATCTATTATGGTTGTGTAAGGGATTTTTACATGCTTTTTCTAACATAATTATTGGACACCATGATTGGAACAACTCGTTGTTGGCTATTGTACACATGAATCATATCTGTCAATGGTTCTTTGTGTTCAAGAATTCGTTGATCAATCTTTGAGATTTATTGTCCCAGCTGTAAAAGAGTGATAAAAGATATAGTGAGTGCTATCTTTTCCAAGTGTTTTGTGGGTGCCATTATCTTCTAGGAGTAATTTTTGGAACCAAATTATGTTTTTTGCCTCTAGTAAATATTGTAGACACAACCATCTTCTTGGTGAAGGGTTTCTTCCATCCCCATGAGGCACTATTGCATGGTTTCCATTCCTTTGTAGTATATTGAACCTAATTTAATACAAGTGTGCACTATTTTGGGTTACATAATTTATGGCCCCTACACTATGGTTGTTAGCCTAATTAAGGCAGGCCTACCTTTGCATATAATAAGAGGCCAACATGAAACAAACATCCAGAGGTTAGGGGGTTGTTCCTTATCCATAATTTATTATTTAAGTGCTTAGTGATGATGGGTATATCATGTAATTCATACCTAGTGTGTCTCTTTCTTTCTCTCCACATTTCACATTAGGAGTATATGTTATAAAATACTAATGAAATCAACTATAGGTCAAATCTAATCAAAATTGCAATATAAAGATTAAAATAGATCTTGAAGAAATATGGGAAGCATTTTTGATAGATATTGTACAAACAAAGATAATACTCCAAAGAGGAAATGCTTAAATGTGGAACAATTGAAGGACAATATTTTACTTTTATATGCACATCTGCAATATTTTTGATATATTTCTGAGATAACAAAACCATAGAAAGAATAGCATATAGAAGAAAGTAAAGAATAATGATCATACTTTGAGATACTATGGAAAATTAAAGGAAAGAATGCTTGGTGGGGTTATCATGAAATCAGTGAGTGCTCCTTGATTCCCCTCTTCCAGTGACCCTTCAAAACTGGGTTTTTATTTAGTTTCTCTATTTTGATCCCTAAGTGGCTTACAACCCTAGAGAAGTATATGTAGATTTATGGATGCAGTTGCAGGATACATAGCAGTCGATAATTCACAATAAATCCATGCATCCAATTTTAATATAAATTAATGCAAAGAACTAGGGTCCTCCAATGGCCCAATCATTCAAACCTTGACTGTCCCCTCAACCAGTGACCCTCCAAAACTAGGTTATCATGCAATCAGTGAGTGATCCTTCATTCTCCTAGTGAGCTTCTAGGTAGGCACCATTTGTATATTTGATAGCATAGGGCATCAAATGTATATTGTATCATTGATAGTTGAGACTTTGTTAAAAATAAATAGGACAAAGAATGATTTTGATTTAGTTTCTCTATTTTGATCTTTAAGTGGCTTACAACGATAGAGAAGTATATGCAGATCTACGGATATAGTTGCAGGATACATAGTAGCTGATAATTCACAATAAATACATGCATCCAATTTGAATAGAAATTAATACAAAGAAATAGGGTCCTCCAATGGCCCAATCATGGGGACCTTGACTGTCCCCTCAACCAGTGACCCTTCAAAACTAGGTTATCATGCAATCAGTGAGTGATCCTTCATTCTCCCGATCTGCCCTGCATCCAAACATATTGGAAATACATAATATAATGATAACAAGTCTTTCAAAATCCCCCTTCCCTCAAGAAACACTATCAACCATCCCTTCCACATAGCATTTCACTATTGTATGAGTGGATTGTGCTGGAATAGTTAACATTAAACATGGAGCAAATCCCTCAACACATCTTGGAAACCATTGAATTCAATAATAAATGAAACCTAACACCAAAATGATTCCTTCGATTCACTTCTACCAAGAATAAATCATTTAATCCATTCAACATTACATATAATCATTAGACAGTTACATTTCCTGACTGTGTAGAGGAACAGTCACGACCAAAATGATCAAAACTACTTTCACCCTTGCACAAGCTATTCCTCACTCTTAATGAGTTATAAACATGCCATTGTTTTAGTTTTGCTTGTGAGTTATGATAATTTTTGTAAAAATGT
Organism: Chamaecyparis obtusa; assembly: GCA_027943335.1. NCBI lineage: Eukaryota > Viridiplantae > Streptophyta > Pinopsida > Cupressales > Cupressaceae > Chamaecyparis > Chamaecyparis obtusa. The sequence continues at coordinate 62,411 of BSBK01001789.1, forward strand.
CATTGGTTTAGTTTAGTGTATTCATTTTTGTCAGACAAATCTTCATTGTCTTCTGATTGTAATCTATCGTGTCTACATTTTGTTATTTTCTGAGATTACATCCACGTTCTATATTCACAGAATGGTTCAAAATTGAAATTTAAAATTCAATAAAAGTACTGATGGGTGTTGTTCCCTACACCCTCAATCAACAACTTTCCTCCATTTTATTTTGATTTACAAACTACTATATTATTCAAATATCTTTCTTTCTTGCCACAATAGGAAAGAGTTTTAGGTGGAAGACTACAATAATAGAAGTGTTTCAATTTGGTATACTATACTACAATATCATTTCATAACTAAGTTTTCAATTTATATATATAATTAGGTTATAGATAATCTAAGTGAAGAAGCATCATGTTAGACAATCCAAGTGAAGAAGGTAATGGGGATGCAATCAATAGATTATGGTCGAACTTGAAAAGAAAAGGTGATGGAAAATGTTATTGTCCCTGCAATAATTGTAAGGGCTTAAACACTAGAAGATTGCTAATCAAAAAAGCTAAGAGACATTGTAGGGATAATGGTCACATTGAAGGAGGCTTTGATTATCATGAATTGGTAAGTTTTTCATTATATTTATTTAACAATTAATATATATATGAAATACACTTGATGATGAGATCATTATCATGGTTTATTTATGTTCATCATTTTAATATAGGTCGACCTCCCTAGTGGAGTATGTGATATGGACCATGGAGGTGTGAATATTGAGAATATGGCTTTGGAAGTGGAGGATTATGGAGGTGCAAATATTGAAGCTGAAGATTATGATCCCATGGAAGATGACATTGATGCGCTAGATGATGGTACTAATACATTGATCCATGACACATTTGGTATTGGCACAACTGATGATGATGATCAGGATGATGTTGATGTCATCCATGATATACCTCTACTTGAGAAGTCTCCCAAAAAACTCTTCTCTTTGTTGTATTGTTGTTGTTGAACTTCAAGGTTATGAATGGTTTATCCAACACAACAATGTCATGTATGCTACAGTATGTCATATATGTCATTATAGTAATTAAATGGTGAAACATGTACAATAAATATTGTTAATATTAACAACATATATTTTTTTCTATAGATTAATAGGTGAGTTCTTGTTGCCACCATCGAATATTCTCCCTCGCTCATACCGAGAATTATGTGCCACTATGAAAGATATTGGAATAGAGTATCAAGAAATAGATGCTTGTCCCAATGATCATATTATTTATCATAAAGAACATGTATTTGCAACAGAATGCCCTGAATGTCATATGAGTAGATATCGATTAGATCAAATAACAAAAAAGGTGTCTCACAAGGTTATTCGTTACATCCCCATTATACCACATTTGCAAAGATTATTTAGGTGTAGTAGCTTGGCACAATTTATGGATTACCATGCATGCAATAGGAGTCAAGATGACATTATTCAAATGCTTGCAGATGCTTCTATATTTAAGGACATAGAGGAAAAGTGGCTGCACTTTATCGAAGAACCTCAAAATCTCAAGCTTTCAGTGGTAGTGGATGGTGTCAATCAATTTGGAGAGCTAAGATCTGTTTGCACTATTTGGCCTATTTTTATCATCAACAATAACATTTCTCCATGGATGTCAATAAAGAGGGAGCACATTATGTTGGCAATGATTGTTCCAGGTATTTAATCATTTAATAGTTATCTTCATGTAATTATAAATCTTGTAGTAAAATGGTCACAATAATTATGTAATGTCATTGTTCATTCAACCAAGTAAATATCAAGTTAAAGATATGAATATTTATATTAAGCCTCTTATCGATGAGTTGGTGGAGTTATGGAAAGGTCTCACTATGTATGACATCTCTAGACCAATAGGAGACAAACAATTTAAATTCCATGCAATGCTTGTATGGAAAATACATGATGCCCCAGGGCTAACACATTTTTTGGTATGTTATGGTGAATTCAAGTTGCACATGATAATTCTAAAAATAAAAATTAACATATTTAATCCAATTGTATCATTACCTTGTAGGTCTTCAAACAAAGGGAAAATTTGCATGTCTAGTTTGTGGTCCAAAGATGAAATCTCATTATTCAAAAAGTTTAGGAAAGTAGGTGTTTGATGAGTATAGACACTTTCTCCACAAAAATTATAACTATCAAATTACCAAAAAACATCTTTTCAATGGGAAAGAAGAGACTACATCTAAGCCACGAAGAATGACACCTCACTTATGGAAGTTGGAATATAATAGAATTAATCATCAAGGTACTACCATTCTACCTAATGGTTTATGTTTGGAATTTGTATATTTTTATTGTGTTTTGTTTTCTGATTATGTGATTGATGATCATGAATGTCATCAAGGAAACACTACTGAGCACCTTCCAAAGGGAATAAAGAGTTATCCCAGACAATTTAGTAGGTTTCCCTACTACGAGCAGTTGCTTGATGTGCATTTGTTTAATACTATGCATATTGGAAAGAATGTAATGGAGACATTGTGGAAGATATTGGATGGAAGGCGTGACAAAGAAAAAATTGTCAAAATTTGTAGCGACATTCATGAATCCAATCATGCAATGAAAAATTTCATTGAATCAAATAGAAATGGAGAATAGATTAATACAAGTTCCCTTCCTTGGTTATTAACAGAACAACAAGGTGATGCCATAAAAGAAGTCATACGAAAAATTTGATTTCCCTCAGGATTTGATGCAAACATAAGCAGTACCATATCAAAGAAAGGTGAATTTGGGCCATGGTTGAAAACTCATGATTGGCATACCTTCATCAAGGTAAGTCATGTTCTTTTGTATTTACAATATATTTGTAAACTGCATGTACTTCTCATTGTATTATATGAGAAAAGAATGACATGATTATTTTTATAATTGTTGTAGTATGTGCTACCCCTATCTCTCCCAAAGAACTTTGACAATAACATCAAACAAGTGATATATGATCCTAGAAAATACATGAGGTAAGAAATGATATCTATTTAATTTGTTGTATATATATATATATATATATATATATATATATATATATATATATATATATATATATATATATATATATATATATATATATATATATATATATATATATATATATATATATATATATATATATATATATATATATATATATTATAAAGTCTCGTGTTTATATATTTTTGTGTCTTTAATGTCTTGTAGGTGGTTGTCATATAAAGAAATCCATAGAGAAGATATAAAATACTGGAAGAGAAGAATTCCTCTTCTAATGTGTGAAATGCAAAAGTGTCTACCTTCAACCTTTTTCAATGCACAAGAACACTACCTCATACACCAAGTTGAGGAGATTGAAATGTGTGGACCCATACACACTCGGTCAATGTGGATGGTTGAGAGGCACTTAAAATTTTTTAAGGCTTTGGTTCAGAAAAGAGCATGTCCTGAGGGTTCTATGGTGGAGGGATATATGGTATACTAGACTATGGTGTATGTTACTGAATATCTTCCTAAGCTTTCAGCAAAGATCCATATAGATCGCATTTGGGATCTCAACACCATTAGAAAATTTGAAGGGGAGTACTTGGTGGGGAAGGCAGAATGAGGAGAGTGAGAGGTAATAAATTATAAGATGTTATTGTAGCTGTTAATTAATTCTTAATATTCAAAATTAATCAGTTGTAAGTCATCTATTTATTTTTTGTACAGCTGCTCAAGAGTGTGATGTAATATATTTGTATATTGCAAACAATCAAGAATGGATGATGAAATGGATTGAATGATGTCATCATTTAGGTCACACATTAACATGGGAAGTTGTGTCTTCAATGGTTAATGAAGCTCATCGTAACAGAGATCTAAATGTTACCCAAAGGGAAATAGATTTAGCACATCGTTTAAAAGATTTCTAGGTACATATAAATTTGTTAATCACTCGTATGTTTATGAACTCTCGATGCATTAATTTATACATGTTTTACATATTTTTGCAAGTCAAACACCACAAGGCTATGTTTTGCAATGGTCATAAATTTCGCATCAAAAAGTTGGATGACACAAAGAAAACTTGTGATTCTGGGATAACTGCAATCTTTCAAGTGACTCATATTTCACCTAGAAATGACTTACGTCCTTGAGAGTCTGAAAAGTGATACTATGGCATTTTGGATGATATACTTGAGTGTGACTTTAATTCCTTTAGATTAGTTCTCTTCATTGTTAGATGGTATAGGCTATGACTTAATCAAAATGATCCTAATAGAACTATTATTGAACATGACAATAGATTTCCAATGATTAATACAAGGTGGTTTGAGCCAGTTGGGGATGAACCCTATGTTCTTCCCAGTTAATGTGAGCAAGTATTTTACTTAGAGGTTCTGCATAAATCGGGTTGGTTGTTTGTTGTTAGACATGATCCAAGAGGAATGTCGATGAGGTATAATGTGATGGAAGAAGATTGTGAACAACTAGAAGATGATGTAGATGATGATCATGAACAACAGTTAGTCAATGATGTTCTTGACGCAACTTTTCTTGAAGAAGAAGAAGAAGATGATGACAATGATGATGATGCTACTGATAATGATGATGATGATGATGATGTTGTTGATGATGATGTTGCTGATGATGATGATGATTATGCTGATGTCGATGATGAAGATGATGATGAAGATAAAGATAATGACGGTGGTGGTGATGATGTCGATGTCAATGATGATCATGGTGATTAGTTGGATGAAGAAGAAGATGAATGACATGAATTAAATGTACAATTATGTGATCACTACTTAATCTATTTAACACTGATTTCTTGATAGAAATGTGCTTGTTATACACTAAGTTTGTACCCTTGTTTCAAGCTCTCATAGTCTTGATAACCTAGTATAACTTGGGAATCATATCCAGGTTGTGGGACCTATGCTAACTGAGATGAGACCTTCAGGTTCTAGGTTGGTTCCTCTTGGATAATCACCTTAATTTTCTTCTAGACATGAAAAGTAAAACTTGAGGGGAAAAGGGATAGAAGGAATGCTTGGAAAGGGAAATGACTGAAAGCAAACTACTTACTAGGTGATACACCGAAATTAGGGTATGAATTGTAGCATAGAGGGATAGAATCAATGAAAGGCTTAGGTCTAGTAGGTCACAACTTACTAAATAGGCTTGCATAAGTGTTTCCTAGGAGGGCTTGAACATAAGACAACCTATGACCTGCAAGCAAACATTCACTTCTGCAACTCGGTGTAGGATTGAGACAAGACTATTAGGGAGCTGAAGTATAGCCACAAAAACATCTAAATTAGATCAAATAGAATAACAGACATAATTACAAAAAGTAAGAGGGATCAAGAACCCTAAGTTGTCATTAAAAACATGCATAGACTTCAATTCATTAAGAGATGATTCAGACAAGGAAGCATAGGGACATGAAGAATTGTCACAAAATACCTCTACAATGTTTGAATAATCAATGGTAGATTACAAAGAGTAGAAGACCAGAGGGTAGAGAAGATACCACAGATAGCCTTCTGAGAAAGGATGACTTTCCTTCAAAAGTGGACTCTCTCCTTTACAAAATGTGAACTCTCTCTGAGCTCAAAAGCTCTAAAATTACAATATATACATCTCAACTGCACACAGGCAGGAGTCAAAAAATCTAACCTAACTAAGGTTATAAGGATTTTACAAGAATAAAACCAACCGTAACTCTGTCAATTCCTATCATAAATACAACTTTGCAAAAACATAGCTGATCAGATATTTGTTTATGTGCCCATCCCTATACCACATCCATGCATGGATAAGCAACCCTCATCCATCAACTTTTCTACAACAGGCTGACAATGAGTGCTAAAATGGTACCTCACAAGGATAAGAAATGACTCATGATGGCCACTCAGGCTTACTCATCATGTTCTTCAACTACAAACATCCTACAGACATAAATTTCCTAGCTACCTCACTGATCGCAGTTTGTTTAAATCAATTGCTGGCAGAAAACCCTCTGTAGAGATATTTGAATTTGAATTATAATGGCTAGCTGATCATTTTAAAATGTGTTTGTTGATGTAATATGTTTCTTGGTAGATGAATAGCTTAGATCATCCTTGAAATAGTTATAAAACCTTCTTGAAAAGTCAAAAAACAACTCAGCACACTACAGCCAATCAAATGCAAGCACATCAACAAACCTGTCATTTTGGCCCCACCTCGAGCTTTTCCTTCTCAAGTCATTTAGCGACTATGTGATCAAAGACTTTTCTCTAAGTCATGAAGAACCTTTCATAACCCTAGCCTAGTTAAGCAACTACGTGAACAAAGTGGTCGTTGAATTTCTAAGTCTTCCGGCTAACCCTAGTTAAGTCCAGTGAACAAGAGAGAACCCCTAGTCACTAATTCATGGAACCTTGCTAACCTTGGGCCCATTTGCCACTTGGAAATATTTCATTCACCCTAACTACTTTTTAGGCATACACCTCAACACCTCTCTAACATCAGACCCACTGAGAACAAGATTCCAATCTAACGACTGGTGCATGATCTCATGTGCCTCGAATATTCCTTCCGATCATGTGCCAGCTGTAGATCCTTTCAAAACTAGGACCCCACTGACACATAGGTCCACCTGACATTTACCTTCACTTCGACCAATCACAAAATGGCATGTCATCCTGACTTGGCATTGGACCCACTGATAGGACTTGAACACTTGGCAAATCAAACGGCAAACACATGATCACATGTGTCAGAAAACCTCTTCACAAAGATACGCCAGTCGTCGATCTTCATCCTTCCGACATCCCTGTAGAGACTTTCACACGGCCCCACTGACACATCCCAGTCGTCACTATGTGGACCAATGGAAGATGAGCACATCAAAAAATGAGGACCCACCCACAAGGCTCTAACAACAAAGTGAAATCAATAGTCAGTGCATAATCTCATGGCTCTGACACAACCCATGAGATTATGCGCCAACCGTAGGATCAAAAGGAACATAGTCTTTTGGGCCCTCTCTGACAAGGTTACACATCACAACCTTCAGCCAATCAAGAGCTTCCATATAGGATGACATGGCAATGGACCCACACAAGGTTTGAAGCATAGCACACTTGGAAGAATCAACGGTTGTCGCAAGATCGCAAGCCTCCGATAGACCCTTCGCGAACTTATGACAATTGTTGATCCTTCGGGAATGGGATCCCACAAATCTAAGATCATCGAGTCAATTAAGTGACCATGCAACCAAAGGAAATGTTAACCACTCACTAAGTTGCTAGCCATTTAGCAGTGACTGTGAAACATTAAGTGACTGAGAGAATCACTGCAGTCGCTGAATCACAGAATGGAAAAGGTAACCGCCAGGGAAATGAGAGAAGACACGACCAGCCAATAGGATAAAAGTGCACATGGGTATTGGGGAGTTTTAAGTGATGAATAAAGTAACAATGAATTAAAATAGGGTTTAGGGTTTCTTAGGGTTTTCTAACTGCAACGGCTAGTTTTATGAATTTTTAAGGACTTTTCACCTAGCCAGGGACCTAGAAATAGTTGCAGAGACCAGAGGGAAAAAGATAACTCCATGAAAAATTGTAGAGCACTTGGAAGGATAAAAATGTAGACCTTGAAATGGGAATTGGCCAAATTTTACATGGGATATGAAAAATTGGGCAACATTTTGGTGATTTCTGCTGGATGTCAGCCTTCTAGACATGGAAAACTATTGGCCTTAAAGCAATCCATTGGGCATGGGGTCATTTTAGGAACACAAAACTTTGACAGAGACAAAACTGGGACTAGAGAGATAAACTTGTGCATAGGAACTTCTTGAAAAGTAGGAAACTAACCTAGAAAATAGGGAAAGAAAGTAGGGGAAATATTTATAGAGATTTACAAGGACTAACCTCAAAATAGGGCTTCAAATGGAAACCATTGACTGATATAGGCAAGGGAACTCCTTAAAGAGTTGATAGCTGGAAAGCATTGGGTCCCTTACATTCTATGATAACAAATGGTCCACCCCAAAATGAATCAAATTTTTTATGTATGCCAGGCCTTGATTTGAACTCATCCCACTTGAGGACTACATCTCCAATTTTGAAAATTTTGATCCTGGCTCTTTTATCAAAGCTTTTCTTTGTTTGGATCTGATGAAATTCCATATGCTGCATTGATTTGTCTTTGAGTTCTTCTAACTCCATCAACTGAGCATATCTTATCTACAAGGGATCTCCTTCATCAAATAGGACATATTGAGTGGCTAAGTCCAGAGCTGGTAATTCAATTGAAATGGACAACCTGGCCTCTCAGCCATACACTAGCACATAAGGAGAATTCCTCATAATCTTCTTTGGGGTAATCCTATCTAACCACAAGGTAGACCTCAGTTTGGTATGCCAATCCCTTTGATTATCTTGCAGAGCTTTCATGATTATCCTAATCAAATTCTTATTTGTTGATTCTACTAAGCCATTGCCCTGAGGGTAATAGTTTGAACTAGTATTTAGATAGATGCCATTCTTGACTGCCCACTCTGAGACTTTGAGGCCTGTGAATGCCAATGCACTATATGATATGATGGAATCAAGAGTGCCAAATCTGTGAATTATATCATCATAAAAACTTAATAGAGCTTTCTCATTGGCTTCTTTGAATGCAACTGCCTCTATCCATCTGGTGAAGTAATCTGTTGTAGTAATTATCCATTTATGGCCTACACTAGATGGAGGACTGATCATGCCAATGAAGTCTATACCCCATTTCATGAAAGGTTTCTCTATTTTGACTGGCTGTAGGGGCAAGGCTGCAAGCCTTTCTTTTCCTACAAACATGGCACATTTGATACATTTTCTCACATAATCATGGCTATCCTTAAAGATAGATGGCCAATAGTACCTAGCCCTCATGATTTTACAAGTAGTAGTCCTAGGAGAAAAGTGACCTCCAAAAGGTCCATCATGAAATTCAAATAGGACATCAGCTATCTTTTTTGAATCTATGCATCTTAAAAGGACACCACTATGATCCTTTCTAAAAAGAACTTCATCTATCAACACAAAAGGAATAGATTGTAACCTATAATACCTTCTTTTTTCTGAATGTAGGCCTATAGGACATTGTCCTATCTTCAAGTAATTGATCATATTAGGCAACCAACTTGTTTCCTTAGCTTGTTCTTCTGTAGAATGCACCACTAGAGATGCATCTATTTTCTCTAATTTCCTTGAACTTTCATCCTCTGCCAAATGTTCACAAAGACCTCTTCATCTAACCAGCTTGGTAGTTTGGATATCTATGTCATATTCCATCACCTTGGTGATCCAACCAGCTCTTTTCTCATTTAGGTCTTTGGAAAGCAAAAATTCTTTGACACTTGGATGAGTAACTTTCAAGTGTCTTCACTATGGGTCAACAAATATCTCAACTTTTTAAGGCTCTTCACCACAAAAAGTACATGTTTCTCTATGAAAGAGTATCTATGTCCATAATCCTCTAAACATTTGCTAAAGAAAGCAATAGGCTGCTCCAATCCATCTAAATTTTCTTCAGTCAACATTGTAGATATAGCATCATAACCCTCATAAGAATAAAGGATAAATTCCTTACTAAAATTTGGGTTTAAGAGACCAGGAGCTTCTATTAAGGCCTCTTTGATAGCTTGGCAATTAGCTCTTCCATCTTTAGTCCAACTAAAAGCTGAACTCTTCTTTAACATGACTATCAAAGGCTTAAGTAAATCTACAATGTTAGGCAAGAACCTCCTAACAAAATTAATCTTTCCTATGAAAGATTGGAGACTTTTCTTATGACATGGCAATGGTAGCTCTAAGATGGCTGCAATTCTCTTAGGATCTACTATGATCCCTTCTTTGGATACTACATATCCCAACAATTTTCCTTCATAAACTGCAAACACACATTTCTTGGGATTAAGAGATATCCCAAATTCTCTACACCTTTCAAAGATCGTTTTCAAATGTTTGATGTGATCTGCTGCATGCTTAGAATAGATAGTTATGTCATCTAAGTAGACTAGTACAAATATGTACATGAGGCTTTTAAAGGTCATATCCATTTCCTTTTGAAATGTAGCACCTGCATTTGACAAAGCAAAGGGCATCTTTTGATAAGCCACGGTTCACCACTTGGTTGTAAATGCAGTCTTGTATTGATCCTCTTCATTTACTAAGATCTGATTGTACCTTGAATAGCCATCCAATAATGAAAATCTCTTGGATCCAGAGACACATTGTAAGATTTGTTCCATAGAGGGTAATGGATGGTGGTCCTTTAATGAAGCTCTGTTAAGATCCCTAAAGTCAACACATAACCTCAATTCCCCATTCTTCTTCCTAATGGGAACAAGGTTGGAAACCCAACTAATATGCTTGATGGGGTAGATGATACCACTTTCTATTAGTTTGAGTACTTCTTTATGCATAAGTGGCTCAAGCTTGGGATTAATAGTCCTTTGCTTCTACCTCACTGGTTTGGCATTAGGTTCTAACTCAATAGTGTGCTAGGAAAGGGCAGGATCAAAACCCTTAAGGTCTTCATATTGCCATGCAAAAACATCACTGAATTCTTTCAATAATTGGGTATAAGCTCACTTTTCCAATTCAGTGTTCACTTTTCCAAATTGTAAGCTCTTACCTAGCTCCAACTCTCATTCAACACAATGTTCTTGTTGAACTACTAGGCCAGCTTTACTTCTCTTAACTTCATCATCCTTGTTGAAGATAGTCTCTAAGGTGACAAGACCTCTAGGAATCTTATTACACTTAAGTTGTATCACTTAATCACCATAGTTTTGTGATAGCCTATCTTGATTATGTTCTAAAAAAACATCTTCTTCAAACAAGAATTGCAAAATTTGTTCATCATTGTCAAACACTTGCCAATTGACATCATTATCAAGAATAGAGGGTCTGACAATCACCTTGATATGCTATTGATCTACCTCTTTTGAAATGCTATTTGGAATATCATACTGAGATCCAATAACAGCTAACCTATCTGCATTCTAATTTAGCTTCCTAGGGATAGCAACAATATTGAATGCACAAAAATCTTCAATTGCATCCCAAACTCTATGCTTGTATGCTCTTTAAGGTGTCATTCTTGGTTGCACTTATCCCTCTTACTTGGCTAATAACTAACTCATTGTCACCATAAAATTTTAAGGCCTTAAGCCCTCTTTTTCTAGCCCACTCTAGTCCATTCACAAGGCTTTCATACTCTACAGCATTGCTAGTGCAGGATAAACTGAATCTAAAGGCTGTATAATACCTTTCTCCTTTTGGGGACACTAGCATAGCACCACCACTAGAACCATGTCTACTTCTAGCTCCATCAAAAAATAGTTCCCAAACCTGATTGCTCTGATCCTCTAAATCAATGTCTTCTTTGAGAAGGCTTTGCTCTGTGACTCCACTTTCTTGTATCAAATAACTTCCCAAACCAAAATCCCAAATAAGATTTTCTTGGGCCTCTGAAGCTATTTCATCTAGAAGAATATCAAGGATACTTTCTATCTTAGTGTCTTCTTCTCTAATGGTTTGGAAGTCACTGTTATCAAATATAGGGCAATCTGCATTGATGGAATTGGATACATATGGCTCTATATGGTGTGCTACCAATGGTTCTAATTTAATGGTGACCTTGGTCCCATACCTTGTATGAAATAGCATGTGAGACTAGTTAGAAGATAGGTAGCCTCCTATCTTGGCTTTAACTCCCTTGACAAACATATAACAAATAATGCAGGGAGATCTATGATATATATCAAGGAGGATGGAAAAACTAGGACTAGCATGTAGGATAAGACTAGTATCCTTGGCCACACCTATATTATTGACTGAGGATCCATCAAGTTGTGTGACCTTCTTTTCAAAGGGCTCATATTTTAGTCCTAATTGGTTAGCCACCTTCTTGGGCATTACAGTACTAGTAGCTCCACTATCTACCATACAATTATGCACTAAAGATTTTCCAATGATTAAAGATACATAAAAGGGAGGTGGCTTTGAGTTCCTACCTTTCATGATATTGGCCTTGGAGTTGCTACTTGGAGCCTCATTTTCTTGATTAGTGTTAACCAACACTGACTTTGTAGCTTCTTTTGTAGGTTGAGGAGTTGTCACTTCTATCATGGCCTTCTTTAGGATTTCAGGTTGTCTTGGAAGAGCCAAAGAGTCCCACATGGACATGGTAATGTTCACCTTCTTCATGTTGTCTACAATGTTAAAAGGTGTCATAGTGTGTACTCTTTGTTTTTCCTTCACCATGATGGGCTCCACTTCTTTAGAATGTTGGCCTTCCTTACTTGTAATGATAGGAGCCTCCTTAGGTGTGATGGGATTAGCTTGTTGTAGTGGCTGTGTAGATGTAGTGGCTTTGGCATTAGAATCTGCTCTCTCCATGTCTTGAGCCCTTCTCTTTGCTCTTGTATAGGCAACAAAAGAAACTTCATCATTGACTCCATTGAAGTCTAGTTGCTCCCAATTAAAGAGAGCAATCTCACTCTCTTGTGACTCTTGTTGAGGAACTCACCCACTGGATGAAGCCTTTGATTGAGTTTGTGAGGCATTCTAAACCATTAGAGCTTGGTTCATCCATCCATTTGAACATGTAGCCTAATTATGAGGCTGATTACAAGGAAAACACCATTCATTATCCATAGCCATATTGTTTTGACTAGGAACCATATCTCTCACTGAATTTGTAGAATTGAGAGGTGTAGGGTTATATGGTTGGAATGGTCTTTGGTTAAAACTTTTCCTTTTTCCCTTGATACCCTCCCTGGTATGGTGGCCTATTTTGTTGATAAGGTTGTCCTTGATTTTGATATTTCTTATTAGGACCTTGTCCTTGTGGCTGAAAAGGTGGTCTAATTCCTTGACCTTATTTCTTTAGATTTGTTTCTTCTTTAGTCAAGGTCTACAACAAGTTTGTCATTTCTTGCTGACTACTTTGTTGGCTATTCTTTATCTCTTGTAACTCTTGAGAGAAAGTAGCTGTTAGCTCTTGACCACTAGTACTAGCTTGAGGTGCCAATATGGTGGGAATAGGGGTAAATGGGGGTACTTGTGTAGGTGAAATGGGTTGAAGGCTAGGAAAGATGGGCATTGGTGCCCCTCTAGTAATCATGCCTTCTTGGATTAAATATTTTTCAGCCCTGACAACTATGTCAAAGGCTTGGGGTAAGGAAGTACCACCCATAGACTGGATTATGATAGAAATTTGACCATTGAGACTTTGCAAGTAATATAGAAAAGCATGGTCAACTGATGGTCTCACAGAGACTGGAATTCTATTCCATGTTTTGAGGAATCTACTATTGTAATCTATCATTTGTTTTTTAGGGTCTCTCTTAATGATTGTCAACTACTCTACTAGAGACTAATTATCTAATTTATCCTCAAAATGCTTACTTAATGCATCTCCTAATTCATCCCATGAAGTAATAGAACCAATAGTTAGAGTTGTAAACCATTCAAGAGCCTTACCTTTTAGAGAGGCTACTAATAATTTTGTGGCCACATCTTCTTGAGTTATGTTGTGTATGCTGTAGATTGTGGTCACATCTCTTATGTGTTCAAAAGCAGTTGTCTACCCTTCACCTGTGAAATCAGGTATGCTCTTAAGTGCCACCAAGGAGACATCATGATTTTGATCAAAGGCTAATGGACTTCCTTGGTTGAAAGGTGCAAAGGAAAACTACCTTGCCATTATAGGAGTTAGAATTTGAAGATTAACAACTATGTGAGTTGTATTTGATGCTGGATTTGAATCTTCTTCTAGATCTCTGGTTAGAGATCTGCCTCTTCTCCTAGAATGAAAGGACAAAGGTCTCCTTTTTGAAGTATCAGGAGGTTTTGATTGAACTCTCCTTGCAGGGGATGTTCTTTGAGTTGACCTTCCTTTATGACTTCCTTTTGAGGGGAACTCTAAAAATTTAGTGGGTTTTGAGCTCCTAGTCTCAATCTTTCTCATAAACCTTAAACAAGGTTGGGCCAGATCTTTGAAATCAGTGGAGTCACCAGATATACTTGATAGAACAACTTCTAAATGCCTGTATTATGCAATCTGTATATCAGAGATGACATAACCTTCAAACAATGAACCTCTTTTGTAGTCCCACCGGGCATGCCAAAATTGTTATACACTGGAACCAAGGTGGGGAATCCTTGAGCTTACATCTGTACTGATAGCCCTTGTGTATTGAACTTCTTTAATCCTTTTGCAGATGAACCAACAAGAGCACCTTTGGACTTCAATCTGATCTCTAGTCCCATCGGGCATGCTAGAATTGTTATACACTAAGTTTTCACCCTTGTTTCAAGCTCTCATAGTCTTGATAACCTAGTATAACATGGGAATCATCTCCAAGTTCTGGGACCTATGCTAACTAAGATGAGACCTCCAGGTTCTAGGCTAGTTCCTCTTGGATAATCACCTTAATTTGCTTCTAGACATGAAAAGTAAAACTTGAGGGGAAAAGGGATAGAAGGAATGCTTGGAAAGGGAAATGACTAAAAGCAAACTACCTACTAGGTGATACACCAAAATTAGCATATGAATTGCAGCATAGAGGGATAGAATCAATGAAAGGCTTAGGTCTAGTAGGTCACAACTTACTAAATAGGCTTGCATAAGTGTTTCATAGGAGGGCTTGAACATAAGACACAACCTATGAATTGCAAGAAGACGTTCACTTCTGCAACTCAGTGTAGGATTGAGACAAGACTGTTAGGGGGCTGAAGTATACCCACAAAAATATCTAAATTAGATCAAACACAATAACACACACAATTAAAAAAATTAAGAGGGATCAAGAACCCTAAGTTTTCATTGAAAACATGCATAGACTTCAATTCATTAAGAGGAGATGATTCAGACAAGGAAGCATAGGGACATGAAGAATTATCACAAAATTCCTCTGTAATGTTTGAATAATCAATGGGAGATTACAAAGAGTAGAAGACCAGAGGGTAGAGAAGATACCAGGGATAGCCTTCTAAGAAAGGATGACTTTCCTTCAAAAGTGGACTCTCTCCTTTACAAAATGTGAACTCTCTCTGAGCTCAAAAGCTCTAAAATTACAATATATACATCTCAATTACATGCAGGCAGGAGTCAAGAAACCTAAGCTAACTAGGGTTACAAGGATTTTACAAGAATAAAACCAACCCTAACTCTATCAACTCCTATCATAAATACAACTTTGCAAAAACATAGCTGATCAGATATTTGTTTACGTGCCCATCCCTGTACTACATCCAGCCACAAACAAGCAACTCTGATCCATCAACTTTTCTACAACAGGCCCGCCATGAATGCTAAAATGGTACCTCACAGGGACAAGAAATGACTCATGATGACCACCTAGGCTTACTCATCATCTTCTTCAAATGTAAACGTCCCACAGACATAAATTTCCTAGCTACCTCACCGCTCGCAGTTTGTTTTAATCAATCGATGGCAGAAAACCCTCTATAGAGATATTTGAATTTGAATTATAATGGCTAGCCATTCATTTTAAAATGTGTTCATTGATGTCCTATGTTTCCTGGTAGATGAATGGATTAGATCATCCTTGAAATAGTTATAATACCTTCTTGAAAAGTCAAAAAACAACTTAGCACACTGCAACCAATCAAATGCAAGCACATCGGCACGCCTATCATTTTGGCCCCAACTCGAGCTTTTCCTTCTTAAGTCATTTGGTGACTACACGAGTGAAGAATTTTATCTAAGTAGTGAAGAACCTTTCATAACCTTGGCCTGGTTAAGTGACTATGTGAACAAAGCGGTCACTAAATTTCTAAGTCTTTCGGCTAACCCTGGTTAAGTCTAGCGAACAAGAGAGAACCCCTAGTCACTAATTCGCAGAACCTTGCTAACACTAGGCCCATTTTCCACTTCAAAATCTTTCATTCACCATGAATTCTTTGTATGCATACACCTTGGAACCTCTTTGACATCAGACCCTCTAAGAACAAGATTCCAATCTAACAACAGGTGCATGATCTCATGTGCCTCCAATATTCCTTCCGATCAGGTGCCAGCCATAGATCCTTTCAGAATTGGGACCCCACTGACACATAGGTCCACCTAACATTTACCTTCACTTCATCCAATCAAAAAATGACATGTCATCCTAACTTGGCAGTGGACACACTGACAAGACTTGAACACTTGGTAGATCAAATGACAGGCGCATGATCGCATGTGTCAAAAAACCTCTTCGCGAAGATATGCCAGCCGTCGATCTTCATCCTTCTGACATCCCTGCAGAGATTCTGACACAAAGGCACTGACACATCACAGTCATCACTATGTGGACCAATGGAAGATGAGCACATCAGCAAACAAGGACCCACCCACAAGGCTCTGACAACAAAGTGAAATTGACGGTCGGCGCATAATCTCATGGCTCTAACACAACCCATGAGATTATGCGCCAGCCATAGGATCAAAAGGAACACAGTCTATCGGGCCCAATATGACAAGGTTACACATCACAACCTTCGACCAATCAGGAGCTTCCACATAGGATGACATGGCAATGGACCCACACAAGGTTTGAAGTGCAATGCACTTGGAAGAATCAACGGTTGTCGCAAGATCGCAAGCCTCTGACAGACCTTTCGTGAACTTACAATGACTGTTGATTCTTCAAGAATGGGACCCCACAACTCTGAGACCCCCAAGTCAATTAAGTGACCATGGGACCAAAGGAAACATTAACCACTTGCTGAGTCACTAGCCATTTAGCGATGACCGTGAAACATTAAGCGACTAAGAGAATCACTGCAGTCACCAAATTGTTGAATCACCGAATGGAAAAGGTAACCACCGAGGAAATGAGAGAAGACGCGATGAGCCAATAGGATAAAAGGGCACGTGGGTATTGGGGAGTTTTAAGTGACTAATAAAGTAACAAAAAATTAAAATAGGGTTTACGGTTTCTTAGGGTTTGCTACTTCCAACAGCTAGTTTTATGAAATTTTAAGGACTTTTCACCTAGCCAGGGACCTAGAAATAGTTACAAAGACCAGAGGGAAAATGCTAACTCCATGAAAAATTACAGAGCGCTTGGAAGGATAAAAATGTAGACCATGAAATGGGAATTGGCCAAATTTTACATGGGACATGAAAAATTGGGCAACAGTACTTACTATGGGATGTGTTAGCACTTTGAAAAATTTTCATGGCTTTACTAGTTTTCCTCTAGTCTCTACAATGTTTTTCATGCCTCTAGCTCAAGCCCTAGTTCAAAAATTTAAAAAAACTAGCCGTTGCATGAAAAACCTTTTGTTTTACCTTGGCCTTGTTCTAATTTTGCATTACCTTTTTGAATCACTTAAAATCCCTTTAGCGCATGTGATTTAATACTTTGTCACCCCACGGGGTCATGCCTTTGATTTTTCCTAAGTCTCTAACCCCCGGCGGCCTTTAATTTTCCTAAGTCCCAGTGCTAATATTTTTCCTAAGTCTTAGCAATTAATATCTCTTAATGTTTTGACTTATTTTTTCCTGGGCTCGGCTTTGACACCCTCTCAATCTAATGGCGGGCATAAGTTCTCATGAGATTTGTCAGAGGCTTGCAATCTTATGCCAGCCATTGATTCCTTTTCATGATGTAGCCTTTTAATGCAGGCAGGCCCACTACCAGGTAGGCTCAAGTGGTGTCTCCTCATTGGCCGAGATAAAAAATGAAGTGGTGGAGTTGTCAGAGTGACCTATGAGCTTTGAGCTATGTTCGCATAATCACTAAACAAAGTGGCAGAAAGATAAGGTATTCTGCGATTAGAAGGTAGTCTTTAGTCACCAAATCACTAAATGTGACTAGGGTCTTTTAAAAGATAAATCAGAAATCCCGTGAAAAGGGCAAGATCCGATGGTCACAATATAAAGTTGATCTAAATTCAAATGTTGACAGCCGATTCACTATTGGCACCATAAACTAGTCATTTAATTTCAAATTCAAATTTGTAAAGGGTTTCCTATGACCAGAAGGACTAAAATTCAATGTTTAAGCAGATGGGTTTGGTGGAAACAATTTTCAAACTATTGGAGTGTGTTCCAGAGTGTTCTATGATCATTTGCAGGGGTCTGTACTATGTTCTTTGTGCTTGAGGTGTGTTGCAGGTTGCCGAACAGGTTGACAAATTTGGCATTTTTGTGGTTCTTAGTACCTTCTCAGTGAAATTGTCATGATTGAGAATCACTCTGGGATCTGTTTTCTCCTGGTTGCCTAGGTTTCTTCCCTTGTATTAATTTTTTTTACTGTTTCTAGTTGGTTGGGTGGTTGAAACACTAACCCTAGTCACCTAAAGCTTGATGCATCCTCTTTGAGGATTCCAAGGTGACTAGGGGTATAAGCAGTTGGTTTTTTGGTAGAGTAATGGTTTGGTCCTAAGGTTCTCTTTTGGATTTTGGTCAGTTCTAGTGGTTGTGATTGTTTGAACATTTAAGGAAAGAGGAGCTAGATGTTGGGTCTTTTTCCTATCTTTGTGTTGCTTTGATGGTATATTGATCTTGGAAATGTTAATGAGAATGCTATTGAGTTCTAATCTTACATTTGTGTATGTCTTCTTGTTTTTTTTATGAACTCATATATGTTTGTGTCACAAAGTGTATTAGCATATGGTAAAAAAAGAGTATTGTGAAGTCATCTCTGAGTTCCTAACAAAGTTAGGATTAAAGTCTTTTAGGTGAGTTCAGTGAGTTTACAACCAAATAAGAATCTGATGTTCTTGTGTTTGAGAGAGAGGGGTAGTAGGAAAAGCACTTATCTTGAGCCCAAGAGTGTTTGATTTAGGATCTTCAGCTGATGTATGTAATTGGGTGACTTTTGGCCCTAGGTTAAGGCACTGGTCCATCCTCTGGAGGCATTTCATTGTCATCAACCACACACACCCAAATTTAAATGATAATATCTTTCAGTCAGTTAGTAAAGGACATAGTTATATATTGTTTTTGAGAATCCTTTGGAGAAGTGAGCCAAGGGTACACCCACTTGAGCATTAAGGCTCAAAGTGTAGGAGGATCTCATTGTTGATCCTTGTTAATTGGCCCTCTTCCTTGTAGACTTTGGAGTGGTGATAGAGTCAAACTTATATTAAAGTTATCCATCAAAGTATAAATCTACAAGTTGAAGATCAAAGGGAAGAACCAAAAAAATGGTGACTCTTCTAGGGAAGAAGTAAAAGATAGAAAGCTTTCCTTCTTGGCTAGATCATCCTAGATTCTTGGTTAAAAATCATAGAGTCGAAAGTAAAAAATACACTTGTAAAATCTTCTCACTAAGTGTTGAGTGGCGGCTCTAATTTCTCTGTTTGATCAGTGCATCTTCTGATAAATAGTGCATATTTAATTGGTGGAGTTTTGTGTTGATTGGAAGAAGAAACAAGAATAAGTGCATTACTTTCTTCTCCAAGGAGGTGGTGATTCTACACAGCAAAGAATCTGATGGAACTTCAGGGTGAGCTTTAGATCTGCCCTACCTTCCGGTCAACAAAGTCTTCTGCTACAAAACTCTTAGGTACTTTTCAAGGTCTAGATGTTTCCTTATTAAGTGATCAAGCACTAAGAAAAGGATAAGGTGTGAGTAGAGGTTTGCATACTTCAAGTTTCCTATTGCATCTCTACAAAATTGTATGGAAGTATTGCACTAAGTTTGATGGGTAAGCTTGATGAGGAGATTGCATTTCATGAGCAAGGCATCCTTAGGGATTGCATGTCATTGATGAGATTAAAAGTAGGATGTAGAAAGGATCTATCCATATCTCTTTTCTATGATAGATTTTGGGATGTATATAATGAGCTTCCTGATGATGTTGAGTTTTCAAAATCTGAGTTCATTGGTTTATTCTTAGATCTTTGTTTTCATGAGTCAACCAGTTGGTCAAATGCATTGTGGGAAGAGTATTATATATGTATCAAAGATTGGATACTTAGTGATGATAGCCTTGTGCTTGATGATGCACTTGGGGTTATGTTCTTAAGTGTTGATAATTGGAGTGATGAAGATAGTGAGGTTGTGGTGTCTTCATATGAGTCAGATGCAACATGGGAAGAAGAAAATGATGGTGGAAGTGAACATTCTTTGGATAGTGAAGATGTTGAGGGTGATTCATCCTCAAGGTATGAAGACAAAGAAATAATAATTCATTATGATATCAGTGAGGCAGAACATGAAGATTTGAACAAAGTGTTATCTGATGGGTCTCTTTTGGATAAGAAGGGAATAATCATGGATACTGCATGTTTAGTAGGTGATGATGACTATGAATCTTCATGTTGTTCTGACTTTTCTCCATATCCTGTAAATCTCCATGAGGTTGAAATGGGTAGTAAACTTAAAGTATTCCCCAATGCTTTATATAATGAAGAGTTTGATGATTATCAACCCATTTTTTGTCATAATGTGCAACAAGGTGTATTGCATGAAGTTGTCAATCCTTTGTTTGAGGGACATGTGGAGATTTCAGATTCATTTGAATCAGGATGTTCTTCTCTTTTCATCTATGATCAATTTTTAAGTGATGATGTTGCATCCTGTTCATTAGAAGGTTGTGGAATAGTTGGAGAATTTGGTAATAATCACATTTTTGAACATGAGTTTGATGGTTCATCTGAGTTCCAGCCAGTTGCACCCGTGGAAATGCAAGGTCAGGGTATAAATGAAGCCTTTCAGTAGGCAGAGTATGAGTTTTTTGTGTTTCTAGTTGATCGCATACATGAATCAGTAGAAAAGAATAGGTTTTTATCTGATGGTACTGTTCATAGGTATGATGAGTCTTTTCTTCATAGTGAGAAAAATGGAGTGCTAAAATTTCTTACATGCACTATGAAGATAGTTACTTTGTTCTATCAGACAGGCTGGTTGGAAATGTTGACATGCCTGGTGGAACAACTAAAAATAAAATATCTGGTTTGCCTCATGAAGGAAGAAATGAAAACCAAATTTTTGATAGAGGCAAAGACTAACTCAAGTTGGATGTTGCAGGTTTTTTGTAAAAATGTACACTTTGTATTGTTTTTCCTTTCCTCTTGTGGGTTTCCCTTCATGTCTTCCCTGGCATGTTCCCTATGTTTTTTGAGGTCTCTGTGCCATTTTCTAGTGGGTGGTTTTCTTTTCCTAGAGATCTAAATCCTTGTTGTGCCTGCAGGAGGCACACATCCCTAGACAGAGCCACTATTAGCACTCTAAAAAAATTTCATGGCTTTACCAATTTTCCTCTAGTCTCTGCAATGTTTTTCATGCCTCTAGCTCAAGCCCTAGTTCAAAAATTTAAAAAAACTAGTCGTTGCATGAAAAACCTTTTGTTTTACCCTGGCCTTGTTATAATTTCATGTTACCTTTTTGAATCACTTAAAATCCCTTTAGCGCATGTGCTTTAATATTTTGTCACCCCGCGGGGTCATGCCTTTGATTTTTCCTAAGTCTCTAACCCCCGACGGCCTTTAATTTTCCTTAGTCCCAGCACTAATATTTTTCCTAAGTCTCAGCAATTAATATCTCCTAATGTTTTGACATATTTTTTCCTAGGCCCGGCTCTGACACCCTCTCAATCTAATGGCAGGCATAAGTTCTCATGAGATTTTTCATAGGCTTGTGATCTTATGCCAGCCATTGATTCCTTTTCATGATGTAACCTTTCAATGCAGGTGGGTCCACTACCAGGTAGGCTCAGGTGGCATCTCCTCATTGGCTAAGATAAACAATGAAGTGGCAGAGTTGTCAGAGTGACCTGTGAGCGAAGAAAAAGTTACATGTCCGCTTGCTAGATTTTGTGACGTGGTGGTCTCTCATTCATCGAGATATCCTATGCAGCACTGTGGGGTCACGCTCTATGATATCGGCTGAGATTCTAGATCGACGATTGGCATATAAGTGCATAGAATCTTTTGAGCCCTTGAGATCATGTGTCATCCATCTGATCTTCCAAGTGGTATAATGTTCTTAGTGGGTCCAATGCCATGCATGCATATTTCACGGTCTCTTATTGGTCCACATAATGATGATTTGGCAAGTGTCAGTGGGACCTAGTATCCGACGTGTCTTTGGGGTTCTGACAACTACAGAGAATCAACGGTTGGCATAAGTTCTCATGAGTTTTGTCAGAGCTATGAGATCTTGCACCTGCCATTTGATTAAAGGCTTGTATGCAGTGGGTCCTTTGTCAAAGGTGGCCGGGTAGGTATAGCGAATGATATGTTAACATGTGGCATCTTTCTAGGTGGGCCCAGGGCTATCAAAGGGTCTAGCAGTTTAGATAAAATGTTTGGTGGTTCCGATATATTGCAAGGGTTTCACTCATTTGCGAAGAAAAGTAGCAGAGTTCTAAAAGGCTGGCGATTTAGCAAACACTATGTTCACATAACCGCTAAACTAAGTGGTGGAAAGATAAGGTATTCTGTGACTAGGAGGTAGTCTTTAGTCACCAAATCGCTAAATGTGACTAGGGTCTTTTAAAAGATAAATCATAAAGCTCGTGAAAAGGGAAAGATTTGACGATCATGATATAAAGTTGATCTAAATTCAAATGTTGACCACCGATTCACTGCTAGAGCCATAAAATAGCCATTTAATTTCAAATTCAAATTTATAAAGGGTTTCCTGCGACCAGAAGGACTAAAATTCAATGTTTAAGCAACTGGGGTTGGTGGAAATGATTTTCAACCCGTTGCAGTGTGGTCTAGGGTGTTCTATGATCATCTACAAGGGTCTGTACTATGTTCTTTGTGCTCGAAGCATGTTGTAGGTGGTCGAACAGGTTGACAAATTTGACATTTTTGTGGTTCTCAGTACCTTCTCAGTGAAATTGTCATGATTAAGGATCACTTCGGGATCTATTTTCTCTTGGTTGCCTAGGTTTCTTCCCCTGTATTAATTTTTTTTTATTGTTTCTATTTGGTTGGGTGGTTGAAACCCTAACCCTAGTCACCCGAAGCTTGATGCATCCTCTTTGAGGATTCCAAGGTGACTAGGGGTATAAGTAGTTAGTTTTTTGGTAGAGTAAGGGTTCAGTCCTAGGGTTCTATTCTAGATTTCAGTCAGTTCTAGTGGTTATGATTGTATGAACATTTGAGGAAAGAGGAGCTGGATTTTGGGTCTTTTTCCTATCTTTGTGTTGCTTTGATTGTATATTGATCCTGGAAATGCTAATGAGAATGCTATTGAGTTCCAATCTTACATTTGTGTATGTCTTCTTGTTTTGGTTCTAAACTCATATATGTTAGTGTCACAAAGTGTATTAGCATATGGTAAACAAAGAGTATTGTGAAGTCATCTCTGAGTTCCTAACAAAGTTAGGATTAAAGTCTTTTAGGTGAGTTCAGTGAGTTTACAACCAAATAAGAATTTGATGTCCTTGTGTTTAAGGGAGAGCGGTAATAGGCAAAGCACTTATCCTAAGCCCAAGAGTGTTTGACTTTGGATCTTCAGCTGATGTATTTAATTGGATGACTCTTTGCCCTAGGTTAAGGCACTGATCCATCCTTTGGAGGCATTTCATTGTCATCAACCACACACACCCAAATTTAAATGATAATATCTTTTAGTTAGTTAGTAAAGGACATAGTTATATATTGTTTTGAGACTCATTTAGAGAAGTGAGTCAAGGGTTCACCCACCTAATCATTAAGGCTGAAAGTGTAGGAGGATCTCATTGTTGATCCTTGTTAATTGGCCCTCTTCCTTGTAGACTTTGGAGTGGTGATAGAGTCAAACTTATATTAAAGTTATCCATCAAAGTATAAATCTACAAGTTGATGATCAAAGGGAAGAACCAACAGGATGCTTATGGTTTTTAATTTACTTACTATGTGGTTTTGAGTATATGTATCATGATTTTTTTAGCTAACATTAGATAATTGAATTACATATGTAGTTACCCAGACTCCTTTCACGAGCATCCCACACAGACTCATGGATCGACAAGTATAAGTCAATACATCCTATAGAGATTAATATATTTCACAATTTGCAAAATATTTTGCATTACTTGCCGAGGCCAGACAAACTGACCTCGATGTTGATGATGTGACTAGATCAGGTAAAGAGCTATATGATTATGGCCTGTAAAGTACTAAAATACTTTAAAATGTTTAAAATGTTTTTAATTATAATAAAATGTTTTTAATTTAACCCTTTTATATGTTATTGCAGATGACCCCCCTTTGCATCAACAAAGAACTAGGTGTGCATTGAGATCTAATGAGAGGGTAGATGATCATGATGATGATATCGATACTCATCTTAACAATTATATCTTAAAAACTAGAAATCAAAAGAAAAAAAAGAAATGATTGTCATCTATGCACCTTAATTGATAATGGCTGATTTTTATATGCCAATGAATTTAATTATGTGGTAGTGAATGTTCATAAATTTTATAATGTGTTAATGAATGTTATTGTGTGATAATTAATGAATGTCACATTTTATTAATGTGTGAATGAATGTTATCATGTGATAATTAATGAATGTTACATTTTATTAATGAACGAAATAATGAGTGAATGTTAGATGTTAATGGGGAATTTAGAGTGATGTTGGGGGGTGGGGGGGGGGAAATGAGCTTCCACCTTCACGTGGTTGGCCCTATTTAGTATAGAATATAAAACTATTCTCGAAACAAAGTGAAGCTCAATAAGTTTGTTCCTTATATAGGGTGTCAAGTGTAGCTTTTATCCCACTCTCAACATTGCAAGGTTTCAATTTTTTCCAATAATCAGAACATTGCAAGGCTTCAAGTGGTGTTTTGATATTGGTTTCCCCATCTCCCACTGACATCTTGTCTTTCTCCTAAGAAATCTCACCGAGCTATGATACATGGATGAGTAGAAGATGTCCCTTACAGGCTACACACATATAATATGGTAGATCTAGGGAACAAATATACTACAACATAGAATGAGTCAACTTGAATCTATAGTTTCTTCATTCACAATGAAAATTCAAATTACAAGCCATACTTTAGATTTAATATTCATATTTATCTTCATCATGATCATAGCCATCATGGTCAGAATTTGGTTCAACTTCATTTGAACCACACTTCATGTTGGGTACTATTATAAGGCATGGAGTGTGGTCATACCCATGTTACCATAATAATGAGTTAGCCTATAAAATTATGAATAAAATACCTCGTGTATCATATTTATAATACTGCAGGTGCACTCGGGATTGGCCAAGGCACCCAAGTTCCTACCAAAGGAACCCAAGTCGAACCCAAAGGAGAACAAAAGTAGAATCGGAACCCAGCCTCAAACAAAGAACCAGATAACTTGGTTTTTTTCTAATTCAAGTTTATTTTTGAATTCTTCTCCAATTCCAACCTGATTATTCCATATTTTGTTTTCCAATTTTCCTTCTTCCTCACTCCAAATTCAAGGATCACCACCCATGACTTATGTTGTTATTTCCTTTTACTAATTGTGCTATTTCAAGGATCACCACCCATGACTTGGTTATGATGATGAATGTTGGCAATGCCTTTATTACCAAGGAATCGCCACCCACCATTAATGAATATTAATGATCATTTTTTCCTAAGGGTAATTGATATTTGTGTATGCTGATCAC
Organism: Chamaecyparis obtusa; assembly: GCA_027943335.1. Classification (NCBI taxonomy): domain Eukaryota; kingdom Viridiplantae; phylum Streptophyta; class Pinopsida; order Cupressales; family Cupressaceae; genus Chamaecyparis; species Chamaecyparis obtusa. The sequence continues at coordinate 88,042 of BSBK01001789.1, forward strand.
CCAAGTCTTTGGTTATGATTTGCATGCTGTGAGATTTGGCAGAAGTGGGGGTATGAGATGCTGGTTGGATTATAACATATTGACACTTACACCATGAAGAAGACAAATGATTAAATAGAAAGAGAGGACCAACTAAACCATCTTGTGGTCAGTCTATATCACATTGAGAAACAACGTCAAGACTCAAGAATCAAAAAAATCAAAAGTTTCTTCAAGACCATGAATGATCAACAACATTCCATTAGAAAACAAAACACTAATCTATATTATCATTAAGCCATAAAATATGTTTTTAAAGTATAGAAGCATCGCAAGAACTTTCAAGAAACATAGTACTATCCAAGGACCAAAATGAATACCCTCCAAATGATTATGATTATGTTGATGTTGATGTCTATAATTTATGTCTAATGATTATGATGATGTTGATGTTGATGTCTATAATTTATTTCACTTACTAATGCTTGCCTAGATTGAATTTTGAATTGCTAGGCTAGAGAACTCTTTCAAAGTTTAGGGTTCATTCTACATGATACTCTTAGTTACAGCTCAAATGCAACTCAACATATTTTTGATGCTGGGCAACCCACTGCAGAAACTCATCCGCAAGTGAAATTTAATGCTGTGAATCTTGGCATTATTAATGTTATTACTTTTCCTCACATTTCATATTTGTGAAAATGTTTCTTGGCACTATCTTATTCTTATTACAATGTTCTTTGTTGTGGGGTAGGAGGTCAATCTTCATTGTCTTCATTGTGGGGGATAGTGAAGATTTCTCTAACAAATAGCGGGTCTTCTTTAGTATCTTATAATAACATGCTAAACTGATAAAGGTGTTATGGGGATTTAATCTACAATTACTAATAGACTAATCATATTATTACTATGCTTAATGTTCCATTTAAATGTATTTAACACAAAAAACAAATTTACAAAACTAAACCAATGGCATGTTTATAAAAAAGATGTGTTGAGGAGTTTTTTCCTTATTTAATGTTAATTGTTCCTACACAATCCACTCATACAATAGTGAAATGCTATGTGGAAGGGATGGCTGATAGTGTTCCTTGAGGGAAGGGGGATTTTGAAAGACTTTTTATCATTGGATTGTGTATTTCCAATATGTTTGGATGCAGGGCAGACCGGGAGAATGAAAGATCACTCATTGATTGCATGATAACCCAGTTTTGAAGGGTCACTGGAAGAGGGGAATGAAGGATCACTCACTAATTGCATGATAACCCCACCAAGAATTATTTCCTTTAATTTTACACAATATCTCAAAGTATTATCATTATTCTTTACTTTCTTCTCTATGCTATTCTTTCTATGGTTTTGTTATCTCAGAAATATATCAAAAACATTGCAGATGTGCATATAAAAGTAAAATATTATCCTTCAATTGTTCCACATTGAAGCATTTCCTCTTTGGAGTATTTTCTTCATTTGTACAATATCTATAAAAAATGGTTCCCATATTTCTTCAAGATCTATTTTAATCTTTATATTGCAATTTTGATTAGATTTGACCTATAGTTGATTTCATTAGTATTTTATAACATATACTCCTAATGTGAAATGTGGAGAGAAAGAAAGAGACACGCTAGGTATGAATTACATGATATACCCATCATCATTTAGCACTTAAATAATAAATTATGGATGGGGAACAACCCCCTAACCTTTGGATGTTTGTTTCATGTTGGCCTCTTATTATATGCAAAGGTAGGCCTATCTTAATTAGCCTAACAACCACAGTGTAGGGGCCATAAATTATGGAAGCCAAAATAGTGCACACTTGTATTAAATTAGGTTCAGTATACTACAAGGGAATGGAAACCATGCAATAGTGCCTCATGGGGATGGAAGAAACCCTTCACCAAGAAGATGGTTGTGTCTGCAATATTTACTAGAGGCAAAGAACATAACTTGGTTCCAACAATTACTCCTAGAAGATAATGGCACCCACAAAACACTTGGAAAAGATAAGACTCACTATATCTTTTATCACTCTTTTAAAGCTGGGACAATAAATCTCAAAGATTGATCAACAAATTCTTGAACACAAAGAACCATTGATAGATATGATTCATGTGTACAATAGCCAACAACCAGTTGTTCCAATCATGGTGTCCAATAATTATGTTAGAGAAAGCATCTAAAAATCCCATACACAACCATAATAGATTCAAACGATGAACTATAAGACCCTAACAATGGGACTAACAAAGATACAGCCTAAACAAATCTTGATCATATTCCACCCTATTGTAAGGCCCAAGAAGTAACTCTATCTTAAAGCTACACATTTATCTAGATGAAGCTCACAGGTCAGGTAGCTGAAGCATAGCAATCCTTGAATGAATATAGGAATAATTTGATGTACAATCATTCACTAGCTTGGTGTATGGGTTTTAGACATAATCTTTTCCCTTTAACGACATTTATAGTTTGAGAAAATTAGAAAAAATAATTTCAGATTTATATTATCCTTTTGAACTAGCACACTACCATCAAAATGCATAATCATTGGTCATCTCAAGAAAATTCCTACTGATTAGTAGGATATCCTTATAAAAATTTGATGCATGGATTTCTTTTGAATTATTGACTACTATGTATCCTGCAACTATGCAGTTGCAGTTTTTTCTCCCCAAAGGTTAGATTGACATTAGGATTGATTGGGCCAGTGTCACATTCACTCAACACTCCAAATCTGACAAGGAAAAAGGCCAACTGACAAGGATCAAAAAGAGATCCTTCTACACTTTGAACTCCACATCACTCAGGTGGGTATACCTCATCTGCACACACATACAACTTGAATCACACTATAGGCCTGTAGGTAACTAATTGTGGAATTGTTCTCAAACCCTTGTAGGTATCCTATACCTCAATGAAACCAAGATTTAATGCAACAGCCCTACTTGCATAGAATGAGTATGAAAACTAGAGACCTATCCTAACAACATAAAAGGGAAAGGGTGGAACTTAATGTAAATGATTTAAAAGATGGGTTGAAAGGACCCCTGAGATACCCTAAGTCCCTCATAGACCAGTGTCTTGTCCAATGGGCTACAAACTCAAATACCCTATTGCAATAGAAAACTATGAAACAAGAAGACAATGTATTCAATATGTTGATGCCTAACATCAATCACACACCATGACCAAACCTCACTTTAGCAACCCACCTGTGTATTCAAGTATGTTATCACCCATCCAAAGGTTTTTAACCCTCCCCTTAGAAGAGACCTATAAACAGATAACACATTAACCAACATCCACTGGAAGACAAGCATGACATATCTTTGACACCTCAGCTCATACATACATGAAAACTAATCCTAAACCAATTATCTCTACAAAGACAACTCCACTTACAAACACATAGGAAATGCAAACAGAAAAATCAAACACCCTTGATGTATGATTAATGAATTCAGAATTCAAATGGAGATAGTTTGGTAATAGTAAGAATATATTGAATCCTCATACATAAGACAAATCAACTACAATATATATCATATTCTCTGAACCAACAAAGGAAGAAAGAACACCCTATATGCAGAGAAGTAAGAGAAAATCTATAGGAAAAGAGACCTTTCATGGAACCAAGATTTCAGAACCCTTGCTCAATTAAAAAAAATACTACTTATACCCCTAGTCACCTTGGAATCCTCAAAGAGGATGCATCAAGCTTCGGGTGACTAGGGTTATGGTTTCAACTACCAGACCAACCAAAAATTACATCAAAATTTATTGCAGGGGAAGAGACACAAGCAACTCGGAGAAAATAAATCTCAAATAGATTTGCAATCATGAAAATTTGCAAGATCAGCACAGTAAACCAAGGAATTGCCATGAAAACCAGTCAAATCGGCCACCTGCAAACACTTTTCAAGCAAAAAAACCACACTTCATGATACAATAGAATCCCCAGCAATCGATCATGGCACCCTAGATCACACTGCATCCATTGGCACCACCAACCAAATCAAATTCGGCTGAAGAAACCATAAAAACCAGTCCTTTATGCTGCTGGAAACCCTCAGAAAATTCAAATTTGAATTTCAACAGTCATTTCATGGTGCCAGCAGCAAATTGGCGGTCGACATTTGAATCTGGGTCAACTTTATATCATGACCATTAGATCTTTCCTTTCGCGGGCTTTATGATTTATCTCTTAAAAAGACCCTAGTCAAATTTAGCGAACTGGTGACCGAAGACCTTTCTAGTTTACAGAATACTTTATCTCTCCGCCATTTAGTTTAGCGGTTATGCGAAGACTTGTTCACTAAATCACTAGTCAACTTGGAGGACCACCATTTTTCTTCACGAATGAGTGAAACCTTTTGAATTTAGTCAGGTCACTAAACATATTTATTCAGACTGTCAGACCTTAGACCCCCACCTAGGCCTTCTTTATGCCACTTTTCGCTATACCATTCGCCATATCCACCTGGTCACCACTGACATAGGACCCATAGAAATGTCCAAGTAAGATTTGAGATCAACAGATGGCGCATGATCTCATGGGGTAGGAATATTCCTTGAGATCATGCACCGACCATAGATTGAAAAGCCTTCACTATAGGCCCCACTAATAGGATCCCACTCAGCAATGCACTCACCAATAAGAAACTACCAACTGAGTACACATAGCAGTGGACCCATGTCACTTTATCACCTCTGAGAAAAGTAAAATCGATGACCAGCATAAGATCTCAAACCTCTAAGACATCTCATGAGAACTTATGCATGTCATCAATTTTCTATAGATGTCAGGACCCTCTGGCAAGCTAGAAACTAGGTCCCACTGACAACTACCAGCATATTGCATCGTGGACCAATCAGAAGCGAACACTCCAAAAACACATGGCAAACATTCCCACTGACACAACCAATAAGAAAGCTCCATTTTTAACACCTGTCAGCAGACCCACAATAGTCCTCCTGCACACATGGAGAATCAGACAGGTAGCGCATAATCTCAAGGGTTCAAAAGATTCTTTGAGATCATGCGCTTGCCCTAGATTCTAAATCTTTGTCATCATCATGAGAGCTTGACCCCACCCTGCCATGTAAGATCCCTCGATGAATGAGAGACTACCATGTCACAAAATTTTGCAAGTGGACAAGTAACTTTTTCTTCGCTCACAAGTCCTTCTAAAAACTCTACCACTTCATTGATTCTTTTGGCCAATCAGGACACACCATTTGTGCTTATGTGGTAGTGGACCCACCTGTCTTGAAGTAATGCAACTGTGGAAGAATCAATGACCGTGTCATAATCTCAAGCCTCTGACACAGTCTATGAGAAGATGCACCCACTGTTAGATTGAGATGGTGTCAGAGCCGGGCCCAGGAAAGATTTAAGCCAGAACATAGGAAAAATTTAGCATAGGGACTTAGGAAGAATTAAATTACTAGGACTTAGGAAATAATTAAAGGGGACCCTGCCAGACATAAAAACCTAACCGCCAAACAATATAAAATGTCATTTTAAATAAAACATGTGGATTTAAGGATTTAAGTCACCAAAAAGGTAACGACAAAAAAGAACAGGGCCAGGGTAAAACAAAGGGTTTTTCAAGGTAACAGCTAGTTTATGAATTTTTGCTTAGGGTTTTAGCCAGAGACATGAAAAATACTATAGAGACCAAAGGAAAGGACATGACGCCATGAAATTTTTTGCAGGTGCTAACAGTGTCTCTAGTTGGGGATGTATACCTCTTGTAGGCATAGCAAGGATTCAAATCTCTGGGAAAAGCAGACCACCCACCGAAAAAGGGCACAAAGACCTCAAAAAAATAGGGAACACACCAGGGAAACAGGAAGGGAAAATATTTACATAATTTATAGTATTTACAACTAGGCTCAAGGCCCCCAAAATTATGACTAGTCTTTGCCTCTATCATACATCTAGTTTTCATCTTCACAAATCAGAGACAAACATAAATTTTTTCTTCCATGTGATAGATCACAATTATATCCATTTTCCAACAACTTAAGGCAAAAACTATTAGCATATTCCTCCTGAGGGTTGGAAAGGTAAAACTAATCAATTCGTGCATCAAAATATAAAATATGTTGACCACCATGCATTACATTACAACTACCTAGCTGAGAAGGACATGGATCCTCAAATTTTCCTTCATACTTTGCCTCAGCCACTGAGCAACTTGGTTCCTCCATGATATCTTCATGAACTAAACCATGAACCAAGTGAAGGTCTTCTTCATTAATTTTGTGATAGTAGGACACTTGATCTACATCATCATTTTTATCAAAAGAAAATTTCTCCCAATTTTTGAAGACAAAGTCCTCAACACTGCCACCATCACTACCATATTTAGCAAAAGAAGGAAAGGAGTTTAAACAAGAGGCTTGTTCATCACTGCAATCTCTATGATAGGGAAACACACTATCATGTTCTTATACCTCTTCTTTTGCAAAGTCACTACATGAGGGGAACTGTAATATACATGGGTCCTCAGGGTCACTTTGAACACTAGCCTCATTATCAGTGTCAAAGGATAAATCATAGGGGGGCTGCAAATCAAAATCCACAATAGGTGGATACCTTTGAAATTCTTCAGCCAAGAGTATTGAAATCTTTTCACTTCTCAATGGACTTTGGGCTTCATTATCATCTTCCTCAGCTTCACCCCTATTGCAAACATCTTCCTTGTCTGAAATAAGGACTGACAACACTGACATCAAATCATTTTGTGTAAAGAATTCTATGTAGGAATCAACATTCACATCATATTCAATATTCTCAATATCAGCTTCATAGTCAACACTTTCTACATAATGAGAATCAACATCAGAAACACTGGTCTCCTCATGATTGTCATCAGGAACCACTAGTCTTACTAATCTTATGTCCTCCATTAACTGCCAGTTCTCCATTTTTTATTTTTGCTAATTCCTTCTTGAGGGAAGCAACTTTATGAAAATGCTCTACAAACCTAACTCTCAACACATCCCAAGAAGGGATTGAACATGAAGGCAAGGATAGGAACCACTTCCTTGCACCATCAAAAAATGTCTGCACAAGCAGCCTCATAGCAACATCTTCATGTTCAACCTCCATTTCACCAAACAAACCCATGACATCATGTATATGCTGGCTTGTAGAAATAGATCCACCAGCCATGAATCTAGGCAAGCACACCCCATCCTCAGTAGAGAACTCATTGGTGGCACCTTCAGTGCCATCAAAACAAAAGGGCCTATATTCTTCCATGAGGAACTACCCACTACTACTTATCCCTTTACAATAGTGCTTAACACTTGATAGGGAAACATTTTCAACAAAAGAATACTTGGAAGTTTTGCAGTAGAAACTTGTTGATTGAAAAGAAGGGCTGATCTAGAGCTCACCATGCAGCTCCATTAGGTTCTTTACTTTTCTAGAGTCACCACCTCCTTGAAGAGGAAGATATTGTACTTGTCTTTGTATCTTCTTCCAATTAATACAAAACTTCACCAAGGTCACACTGATTATCAGGTAATGCACTGATCAAATAGAGAGTTCAGAGTTGCCACTCAACACTTAGTGAGAAGATGTTAGAAAATGATTTATTTTTATATCTAACTCTTTTCTATGGCCTTTAACCAAGACTCTAGGATGATCCAGCCAAGCAAGAAAGCTTGTTGTCTTTTACTTCTTCCCCAGTGGAGTCCCCATATTGTTGGTGTTCTTTTTCCCCAAAGGTCAGGTTGACATTAGGATTGATTGGGCTAGTGTCACATTCACTCAACACTCCAAATCTGATAAGGAAAAAGGCCAATTGACAAGGATCAAAGAGAGATCCTTCTACACTTTGAGCTCCACATCACTCAGGTGGGTATACCTGATCTACACACACATAAAACTTGAATCACACTACAAGCCTAAAGGTAACTGATTGTGGAATGGTTCTCAAACCCTTGTAGGTATCCTATACCTCAATGAAACCAAGATTTAATGCAACATCCCTACTTGCATAGAATGAGTATGAAAACTAGAGACCTATCCTAACAACATAAAAGGGAAAGGGTGGAACTTAATGTAAATGATTTAAAAGATGGGTTGAAAGGACCCCTGAGATACCCTAAGTCCCTCATAGACCAGTGTCTTGTCCAATGGGCAACAGAGTCAAATACCCTATTGTAATAGAAAGCTATGAAAAAAGAAGACATTCAATATGTTGATGCCTAACATCAATCACACACCATGACCAAACCTCACTTTAGCAACCCACCTGTGTATTCAAGTCTGTTATCACCCATCCAAAGGTTTTTCACCCTCCCCTTAGAAGAGACCTATAAATAGATAACACATTAACCAACATCCACTGGAAGACAAGCATGACATATCTTTGACACCTTAGCTCATACATACATGAAAACTAATCCTAAACTAGTTATCTCTACAAAAACAACTCCACTTGCAAACACATAGGAAATGCAAACAGAAAAATCAAACACCCTTAATGTATGATTAATGAATTCAAAATTCAAATGGAGATAGTTTGGTAATAGTAAGAATATACTGAATCCTCATACATAAGACAAATCAACTACAATATATATCATATTCTCTGAACCAATAAAGGAAGAAAGAACACCCTATATGCAGAGAAGTAAGAGAAAATCTATAGGAAAAGAGACCTTTCATGGAACCAAAAAGGAACCCTTAGGAACCAAGATTTCAAAACCCTTGCTCAATCAAAAAACACACTACTTATACCCCTAGTCACCTTAGAATCCTCAAAGAAGATGCATCAAGCTTCAGGTGACTAGGGTTAGGGTTTCAACTACCTGACCAACCAAAAATTATATCAAAATTTATTGCAGCGGAAGAGACACAAGCAACTCAGACAAAATAAATCTCAAACAGATTTGCAATCATGAAAATTTGCGAGATCAGTAGAGTAAACCAAAGAATTGCCATGAAAACCAGTCAAATCGGCCACCTTCAAACACTTTTTGAGCATAAAACCACACTTCACGATACAACAAAACCCCCAAAAATTGATCATGGCAACCTGGATCACACTGCATCCACTGGCACCACCAACCAAATCAAATCCAGCTAAAGAAACCATAAAAACCAGTCATTTCTATCCCTGGAAACCCTCAAAAAATTTGAATTTGAATTTCAATGGTCATTTCATGTCACCGGCAGCAAATTGGCAGTCCACATTTGAATCTAGGTCAACTTTATATCCTAACCATCAGATCTTTCCTTTTGCGGGCTTTATGATTTATCTCTTAAAAAGACCCTAGTCAAATTTAGCGAACTAGCGACCGAAGACCTTTCCAGTTCGCGGAATACTTTATCTCTTCACCATTTAGTTTAGCGGTTACGTGAACACTTGTTCACTAAATCGCTAGTCAACTTAGAGCACTGCCATTTTTGTTCGCAAACGAGTGAAACCTTTTGAATTTTGTCAGGCCGCTAAACATATTTATCTGGACTGCCAAACCTGAGACCCCCGTCTGGGCCTGCTTTATGCCACTTGTCACTATACCATTCACCGTATCCACCTAGTCACCACTGACACAAGACCCATAGACACATCCAAGTAAGATTTGAGATCAATGGAATATTCCTTGAGATCATGCGCCGACTGTAGATTCAAAAACCTTCATTGCAGGCCCCACTGACAGGATCCCACTCAGCAATGCACCCACCAATAAGAAACTACCAATTGAGTACATGTAGCAGTGGACCCGTGTCACTTTATCACCTCTGAGAAAAGTAAAATTGATGGCCAACATAAGATGTCAAACCTCTGACACATCTCATGAGAACTTACGCCCATGGTCAATTTTCTACAGATGTTAGGACCCTCTGACAAGCCGAAAACCAAGTCCCACTAACAACTACCAGCATATTGCATCATGGACCAATCAGAAGTGAACACTCCAGAAACACATGGAAAATGGTCCCACTGACACAACCAATAAGAAATCCCCATTTGTAACAGCTATCAGTGGACCCACAATAGTCATCCTGCACACATGGAGAATCAGACAGCTGGCGCATAATCTCAAGGGTTCAAAAGATTCTTTGAGATCATGCGCCCGCTGTAGATTCTAAATCTTTGTCATCATCATGAGAGCCTGACCCCACCCTACCACATAAGATCCCTTGATGAATGAGAGACCACCACATTGCAAAATCTGGCAAGCAGACAAGCAACTTTTCCTTCGCTCACAAGTCCTTTTGACAACTCTGCCACTTCATTGATTCTTTTGGCCAATAAGGACACATCATTTGTACTTATGTGGTAGTGGACCCACCCATCTTGAAGCACTACAACCATGGAAGAATCAATGACCATCTCATAATCTCAAGCCTCTAACACAGTCTATGAAAAGATACACCCACCGTCAGATTGAGATGGCGTCAGAGCCAGGCCCAGGAAAGATTTAAGCCAAAACATAGGAAAAATTTAGCGCAAGGACTTAGAAAGAATTAAATCACTAGGACTTAGGAAATAATTAAAGGGGACCCTGCTAGACATAAAAACCTAACCGCCAAACAATATAAGAGGTCATTTTAAATAATTAAATAAGCCCTTAGTTTAAATTTTTGAAAAACTAGCCATTACTTTTAAAACCCTTTGTTAAACCCTGGCCTTGTTCTAAATTCAAGTTAACTTTTTGGGTCACTTAAAGGTCCTAATTCACATGTGCTTATTTTTTATCCCTTTGTCGCATGATCATGTGAATGTTTTTCTTGTTATGTGATCTTGTGACTAATGTTTTCGGGCCCCTTTTAATAATTATCATTTTGCCTAGGTCTCCCAATTTAATATTTCCTAAGTCTACATGCCTAGCAGTGCTTTAATTTTCCTAAGTTGGTATCTTAATATTTCCTATGTTTCAGCTTAATATTTCTTGGGCCCAACCTTCTGACACCATCTTGATCTAATGGTGGTCATATATTCTCATGAGATGTGTCAGAGCTATGCGCTTTTACGATGGCCGTTGATTCTCCAAAGTGACACAATGCTTCAAACAGGTGGGTCCAAAGTGACATGTATGCACAAATGGTGGCATCTTATTGGTCCATGTATTAATATAGTGGTAGTTATTAGTGGGACCTAGTTTTTGGATGCGTCAGAGGGTCCTGACACTATAAGTTAATCAACAATGGGTGCATGATCTTATGGGATCTGTCAAAGGCTTAAGATCATGCACCGACCGTTGATTCTACTTTTTCAGAGGGGATAATGTGTGGCATGTCCACATGCTAGGTGTGATGATTTGGTGGTATTTGATTGTACCACCTAGTGTGACTAGGCATGTTGTCAGTGGGGCTAAGGATTTCCAAGGTTTAGTGGGTTCTGACAATGAAAAAGCATCAACGGTTGGCGTGTAATCTGATGGGTTTTTTTCTGACACATGCGAATTTAAGATGGCCATTGATCTCTTTCAGAATTAGAAGGTTGTCAGGGCAGGGCAAGATTCTTCATCTGATAGTTGTCTTATATATGGAAGAATCTTGGAGGTCTATGCAAAGATGAGACAATTGTCGATCTTCTTGATGTGGGCCCATTAAAATTTCATCAGTCTTTTGGCGGTCTTGATAAATGTTTGGCGGTTCTGATATATTACAAGGGTTTCACTTATTTATGTGAAAAGATGATAATTCTCTAAATGTTTTAGCGGTTCAATGAACAAGCATTCACATTCTCACTAAATGAATTAGCAGATGTAAAAAATGTTCTGCGAACTGGCGCTAATCTTTTGTCGCCAGTTCGCTAAATATGGGACCAAGGTTAAATGTTTTCCTCTTGTCACCAGGTCATGGAGTTAAAGGATGGGTTAATGTTTTCTTTCTGCAAATAGGAAAAAGCATTGTCACATGGTCGCTAGGAGTTAACCCGAGGGTGGCAATTGAGGTAAGACTTAAAGACCGCGAAAAAGAGAGATCTAACAGTCAAGACTTAAAGTTGATCGAGATTCAAATGTTGACCTCCGATTCACTATTGGTGCTATGAAACTGACCATTGTTTTTCAAATTCAAATTTGCAGAGGGTTTCTCATTGATAGAAAGGACTAGAATTGAATGCTTTCATGGCTGGATTCAATTTGTTTGGTAGCACTTTTTGTTGTAGTGTGGTCCAGGGTATTCCATGATCATCTATAGGGGTTTGTATTGTTTTTTTTGTGCTTGAGGTGTGTTGTCGGTGGCCGAGAAGGTTGACATTTTGGGCATTTTTGTGGTTCTCAGTACCTTCTTAGTGAGATTTTCATGATTGAGGATCAATCCAAGATCTATCTTCTCCTGGTTGCCTGGGTTTCTTCCCCTGTAATAAATTTGTGATTGTTTCTAGTGGGTTTGGTGGGTGAAACCCTAACCCTAGTCATTTGTACCTTGTTGCAACCTATTTTGGGTTTCCAAGATGACTAGGGTGTATATATTGTAGAATTTTTGACTTTGTGGGGGTTCTAAAACATTCTTTTGGTCCCTGGTTATTGATGGTATTATACTGAAAAAGGAGCTAGATTTTGGGTCTTTTGCCTATCCTTGTGTTTCTTTGACTATATATTGATCCTGAATATGTTAATGAGAATACTATTGAGTTCCAATCTAGCATCTGTGTATGTCTTCTTGTTTCAGTTTTGAGCTCATATATGTTAGTGTCACAAAGTGTATTAGCATATGGTAAACAAAGAGTATTGTGAAGTCATCTCTAAGTTCCTAACAAAGTTAGGATTAAAGTCTTTTAGGTGAGTTCAGTGAGTTTAAAACCAAGTAAGAATCTGATGTCCTTGTGTTTGAGGGAGAGGGGTAATAGGAAAAGAAATTATCCTAAGCCTAGCAGTGTTTGATTTAAGATCTTTAGTTGATGTATGTAATTGGGTGACTCTTTTCCCTAGGTTAAGGCACTGGTGCATCCTCTGGAGGCATTTCATTGTCATCAACCACACACAAACAAGTTAAATGATAAAATCCTTAAATTAGTTAGTAAAGAGTATATTGGTATAACATTTTATGATTCCTTTGAAGAAGTAAATCAAGGGTACATTTGCCTGAGCATTAAGGCTCAAAGTGTAGGAGGATCTCTTTGGATCCTTGTTAATTGGCCCTCTTCCTTGTAGACTTTGGAGTGGTGATAGAGTCAAAGTTATATTAAAGTTATCCATCAAAGTATAAATCTACAAGTTGAAGATCAAAGGGAACTCCCAACAAAATGGTGACTCTGCTGGGGAGAACAACATTGAAAAAAGATATTTGTTAGAATCTTTGGTTGTAGTTATCTTGTTATATTCAAAATCTTTTGTTGACCAGATTGATTTACCCATCCAAGTCACCAACAAAATGGTGACTCTCCTGGGGAGAGTCTAGAGATAAAGGTTTTCAAAGTGCACTCTTGTTTTCCTATTGTATTTAGCTGAAGGTTTTCCCATCTAGGTGGGTGGTGACTCAAAAGGTTAGAACCAGTGTCATATTGTAAAAGATGGATAAAAGGAGAAATACTAGGTCCTTTGTTATAAAGAATCTGGAGGTCACTCTAGAACAATTACCTAGATAGGAGAAAAAGAGTTGGATTAGAAGGAATGGTGAGTCTACTAGTGCTCTCATGAGAGAACAAAGAAATACCAGAGGTAGAGCACCACATGTTTCCTCAAGTGAGAAAGGTTCAAAAGATAGAGTTTCTAGATCAAATGGTGGTCACTCTAAGGATAGATTTTATGATACCCTAGAGGCTGTATTTCAAGACAAGGGTCCATTGCCTGCAAGTCAGGATGAACAAGCCAGAGAGATGGGTTAGGAGATTGATTTAGATCTTGATGAAGATAATTTTAGAAGGGATCCCATGAGACCATGACAAGTCCATTTCCCATATCAAAATCTTACTGATATGGATGTGTCATCAGGCTCTGATGACATTATGGTAGACCCAGATGATTTAAATGCACTAAGGTTATAGTTGGTAGAATAAGATGCCATACATAAGAGGTTACAAGAGGAGAGAGAAGCTAAAAAGGTGAATGCTCTAATAGAAAGATAGTCTCTCCTTAGAAAGATTAATGAAATGAAGGAGAGAAACAAGAAGCTTGCTTCTGCTACTAAGACCTTGCAACATGATGTTTTTGGTGATCTTGAAGCTCTAAGAAGTGAGCAGGAGTGCTTACTGCAAGATCATGAATTTGATCAGGAGGGCCCTGTGGTTAGATAGGTTCAAAGTTATGCTTCCCTCCCTAAAGATAAAGATGGGCATGAGATCACTAGGCCTCCTATTGCCCCTGGTGAGAAAGGAAAGTAAAAGATGGTGGGACATCAAACAAGTAGATCATTGACAATACCAGGGGTCCCACCACCCAATTCAAATAAGGACACAGAGATAGAAAGAAGAAGAAAAGAAGATGAGGATCTTGCAAGAGAATTAGAAAAGGCTGAAATTGAAGCCTCCATTGTAGAAAAGAGAAGAAAGATCTAGTTCTTGAAGGCTTCATCTGCAAATGCCCTTGGCCAATCTGCTACTGAACTAGGTATGCCATCTATGAATACTACTATTCCACTTAGTAATGCTACTACTAGTTCAATTCCTTCTTCATCTGCTAGGATAGGTGCTAGTCCTAGACAACAGTCAAATGCACAAGTAGATGGAAATGTAAATGCAAATGTTGATCCTAGGATTAACACTAGTTCAAGTTTTCAAAGAAGACCTATGCAACTAGAAGGCTATAGGCAAATTAGTTTTGATGGGATACCGAGCTACCCAAATGCTTTTCCAAATGATATAAGAGATAAGGTACCTAAGTTTGGTGGTAATAATGCTATTAGTTGTGAGGAGCATCTTAGGTTATTTGTTGATATGCTTAATGATAATGAGGTGGAGCATGAGGATGTAGTCATGAAATTATTTGTTCAATCTCTAATGGAGGATGCTAGAGATTGGTTTAAGAGACTTCTTGATAAATGTATTGATACTTGGGATTACTTTGAGAGATGTTTTAAAGAGCAGTATGGTGATAGGCCTAATGCTATTTTCATGTTGAATGAATTCAATACCATAAGGAAAAATTAGAATGAGTCTGTAGCTGAATTCAACATGAGATTTTAGAAGGGTATGCATAAGCTGTTCCAAGTTATGTGGTTAGATGACAATGTTTGTCTAACTATATACTTCAATGCATTTGATGGAAAGATGGGATACTTGTTGAGGGACAAAGAACCAAGAACTCTTAGACATGCTTTTAGGATTGCTGTCAATATTGAGAACAATATGAAAATATCAGGAAAGTTGGGTGGGAAAAGAGATGACCCTAAGTTGTTTGGGGACAAGAAATACAAAAAAGAAAATGATAGGAGTGTTGGAACTAGGAGGCAAGAAGAAGATAAATTGGATAAGGTGCTTAATGCATTGAAACATTTCAAGGCACCTGTAAATAGGAACATCAGTGCTCCTACCAATGAAAGGCCTTAGTTCAACAACAATTTCAACAAGCAGAATAGACTGCAGAACTACCCCTACAACACCCAATGGAAGGATGGAAAGCCTATTGTCCCTGCTGCAAGGAATAAAAATGATAGAGATGTCCCTGACCCTCTACAAAAAGCTTCAATAAATGTCATGGAAGACATACCTTGGTGTGTTGCATGCCAGTCCCCTCATTCTGCAGAGCATTGTGTGGTTGCACATTCTATGGCTGCAAATCAAGATTATGGCAGTGAGGAGATAGATCAAGAAGAAGATCAAGATGATGTTGGATGCAACATGGCTACTTCATATCTAGGATATGAAGATGACTCTAATTTTGATGAAGAAGAAAATGTAAACATGAAGAGACACAATCATGCCCTTTTTCATCAAGAAGCTTTTTTTGATAGTGAAGACATTGATAAGAAGACATGTAATATGAACTCTTCTTTTGAGCTAGTAAATTTAAGAAGACCTTCTAGAGAAGAGATGGATAGGATTACTATAGAAATGATTGCCCAAGTGCAAACTAGAGGCATGGTGGCAAGGGATAAAAATGGAAAAGCTACAAGAATGTTTATAAAGAGTGCCAACTCTGGAGAGCCTAATGAGAACAAATCAAAAGGTGATCACATGGTGAAATTCAAGAATGTAAAAGGTAAGAATTGTGAGCCTAAAGGAGTTGGAGTTGAAAGAATTTCTAATGAGATTGAGAAGCTAGTTAACAAAATGGCTAAGATTGAAAAAATGAGGGTAGCCAATACACCTAATGTATCAAATAAGCAAAGAGATACTAAGGCAGTGCAGATTGAGATTCCTTCCTCTACTCCTATTGATATGTTATCTATATTGTCCCAAATTACAGTCAAGGTTCCATTGTTAGAATTGTTGAGGATCCCTGAACACAAGGACAGAGCTATTGCATGGGTAGATAATGTTCATAACAATGATGTTGCATGCAATGGATCTCAGGATAAAGCTTTGAAAGGTGTTGCTACTCAGGGAATTGTATCTCAAATTCCTCCTATATATTTGGATAGTTCTGTCAATCCCAGCCTTGAAAACATTGATACATTCTTTTTAAGTGTCCTTATGAATGGAATGAAATTGGGAAATTGTATGATTGATAGTGGTGCCTCTAATACTATTATGCCTTTTAAGATTATGGAAAAGTTGGGCCTTAAAGTTGATACAATTCAAGGCAGATGTTGTGCAATGGATCAGAGGGAGGTACCAGTCATTGGGACTATCAATGCAATGCCATATAGGCTGGCATTATATCTAGAGAAAGAGTTAACAATGAGTGTTTTGGTGGTGGACATCCCTCCTCATTATGGGATACTACTGCTATCTAGAAGGTGGAGTGTTGCCATGGGTGGAAGTTTATAGTGTGATCTGTCCTATGCCACTTTCAAGATTGATGATCAGTTTGTCAAGATTGAGCGAGAACCAAGAGTATGCAACATGATTGAGAGAAGTATTGATAATGAAACTACATGTTTTGTGGATACTAATATTAATGCTTTTAGGGTAGAGTTCCCTGTAATTGAAAATGAACCTATTTTGTCACCTATCTCTATTGAGGTAAGTGTTAATTTTGTGAAGGGTGATTTGTGGGTAATGTATTTTGATGGTGCAAATTGCAAGGATGGAAGCACCTACAAATTACAGAGTTCTCCTGATGGAAGCACCTACAAAATTTTTTTCACATTGAATTTCTTTTGTACCAACAATATAGTAGAATATGAGGCATTGTTGCTAGGACTAAGGTTGGCACAAAAACATGGAATTAAGTGCTTAAGTGTTGTTGGTGATTCTGAGTTGGTGGTGTCCCAAGTCAGGTTAGTATATGCTTCCAAGAACAAGAGGTTGAAACAATATAGGAATGCAGTTTGGGATTTGATTGTGTGAGGCCTCACCCTGACCCGTCATAGCATCTTTCTTTTTCTGCATTTTGATACAGTGATACACTTGTTGATCTATTTTGGATTGAGACTCGAGATACGATATTTTGATGGTGATTATTATATTATGTATGTGTGGATGTGAATCTAGAGTACATCATGATTTTTATTATGCATCATTGATTAAGTGAATTATTCATGATTAGATTTGATTACTGCACATGATGATTATGTACTTATGATGTTCGAATATTATTGAATGGAAAATTTTGATTTGAATTGAGCTATACATATTGCGTTATGATACTAAATAGGAAATTGAATATGTATATTTCATGTAATGTTATCATCTTGAACTACTGATGCTCGATGTGAAGTGTGCAGGTACGAGAACCATGGGAATTATCGGAGAACCAAGGTTAAACACGTGTACTGAGTAAACCAAGGCTTAGCCCAATGTGGGATTACAAAGCCTCGTTGTAATGTGAACTTGTCGTAAAAGTGAATTTTCATGTGCATTAGTAGTTAGCTTCGTGTTGTCTTCCTTGGCATTTGTATGTAATGTGCAATTGTTAGTGTCACTTGACACTTGTAATGTACTCATTTAAATTTATTTTATTCCAGCCACTTCTAGAGGCCAATAAGAAGTTCTAGGGGTCATTTTTGGCATAATTTATGTATCTTAATATTAGGGGTATGGGTTAGGAAGGTTTTGAGCATACCCTAAACCCCCTAGAGACTTTGGCAACCCTTTTTTTGACCCATTTACCCTTACCTACGAGATTGGATGGATCTTGACCCTTACCCAACTTCACCTTTCCTTCCAATCAAGCATTAATCATGGGGGGACAAGGGAAATCAAGGAGACCTTAGAGTCAAATCTGCAATTATGATTGGTGGGTGGGTAGAATTTGGAGCCCTTTTTAGAGGCCTTGGATAGAATTAGAGGGTGTTCACCCACTCTCTAATTTTAGAGACTTTAGGGTTTTGGAGGAGGAAGAAAAGTGGATAAGCTCTTCTCAAATTTCCATTTTCCATCACACTTGTGGAGGTTGGTTACTCTTCTCATGGAAGTCTTTCTACTTGTGCATTAGATTAGCTTGTATCTTTCCCTCTCATGTATATGAATCTTGATTCTTGTTGTGGCAATGTGTTGTAAGGGAGGGATTTTGGGTTTGATTTCATGGTTTGATCTTGTTCTTTTTGCTTGATTGAGGGAGTTCTTGTTTATGGGTGTGAGGCATTACTCACCCTTTGGGAAGGGAAGAAGTGGCCTATGGGTGGAGGGGTTATTTGGGCTCTCCATGAAGTGAGAGTCTCTTCTCTTGGAGAAGAGGGATAAGTCCATGGTGTATGGGCACCATGGAAGCCATTGCATTCTTGTATTTTGAAGAGGATGTTAAGCAAAGTATGTGTATGAAGAGGCCTTTGGATATGCATGGATATGTAGCCTTGAAGAGGCATTTGAATACTCATGGTGAGAAAATTTGTATGTAGTGGTGTTCTCCCCTTGGAAAAGCCCACCTCCACCCTCTCAATGAGCTTGTAAGACTCATTTGTGTAACCTTGGAAGGGAGTAATTTGTTGTATGTGCATTGTGTAAATTGTTTGTGAGCATATTGTTGATCTTGTTGCATACCCGTTTAGCCTTGGTTCTCCAAGCTTGGGGGTGGTCTCATAAGAGGCCTTGGTTGGGTGGTTGGCACCCATGGTTCTCTCCTTTGTTGCAGGTTTTGAGGTCAACACCCAAGTGGAAAAGCTTGAAGAAGTTTCTCTTGTTGAGCTTGTATCAACTCTCCTAATGTTGTTGTATTATTGACCTTGAAGGAGATCTTTCTCTCTTGTATATTGTAAAGAATTTCCATTATTGAGTTCATTGTAAAATAGTAGATGTATATGAAAGGGTATATGTAATATGATGAAGTGAAGTAGCTCTTTTATGTTGATCTCTCATTGAGTATTCCATCAAAGTGTAATATATAATTGTAATGTAAATGCTCCTTCACCATAGAGATTATGTAATGAAATTGATAGGATGTCTATAATGAAAATGCAATGTATTTCTATCTTGTCTAATTGATTTTTGCTTCTTAAGATAGTGGAGTTATTTTCTTTTTAAAAAAAAGTTATTCAAAGTTGGCAAGAAAGGTTATGAAAATCATTCAATAGTATGTAAAATTTCATTAATATGGATAGCCATGAGACTCTTAATATTTGGATTCATAGTTGTAAGCTCATTGCAATCTATCTAATTTTAGACCAAACTCATACTTAAGAAGACTATACTTGGATGAAGAAACTTGATCATTCCTTATTCTCTTTCAAAAGAATTATCCATGGAATAACTGATAAGATGAAATGTCAATAAGAGACATATATACATTCTAGAATTACTCATTACCTTCTTGAGCAACTCTTAAATTGAACCACTAAGTGCATTCTAAACACCTCACCTATGACTAGTAAATAAAATAAAAAGATCAAGTTGATGTAGTATTTGTCATATTGTAAAAAAAAAAAAAGACACTTCCAGAATTTATAAAAGCAATTTTGCTCTCTGGAAAATGTATGGGGATAAAATTTATCCCCATACTACACAGAGAATATTCCTTATTTTTGTTTATACACTAAACAAAACTACCTAAACTAAAGCATACTCTAATCTACCTATTACCATGTCATTTACTTACCAAATCATGTTTGATGGGGTCTTAGTAAAGTTCACAAATAAAATATCACTTTTAGGCCTTCCCCACTTGTTAGTGGCCCCCACAAAGTCCTCTTCCTAGGCGCAGGAGAGAGGCATGGCAGAGATAACATTAAATTTTTTTGATCATCATACTTTTCCCTACGTGGGTAGAAGGACTTTTAGGAAGTGACACTTACCAAGGATTTCATTTGCCTTGCTTTTTACTTTATCTCCATGTAGACATGGCTGACATGGTATAATGGACTATCCACCTTTCAACTACCTCTTACATGCATACCTTATTATGTTCTTGAAGATCTGACACCTTCTCTTTTGTCATAAAAAGAGTCCTTCCTCCTTGCTAGGCGCACCACCCACTTGGTCATCTTCTTGGGGAATGCAGCACACTTGTCTTGTTTGTTGCATTGACTTTAAACTTTTCCTTAACTTCTCTAGCCTTGGTTTGTGCAAAAATCCCATCCATGAGATTGGTGGGGCCCTCAAACCTTGTCTTCCCTTTTGTCCTCTTAAAAGTGCGCTCCCCTTGGCTTTATGATTGGCTAGTGGGTGATGTAGGTTAGCATAGGGGGTAGACTAGCCTTTTTAGAATTTGAATTTTTCCCCCCTTGCTAATTTTAATTATTTGTTATTCCTTTCCTTGTAATTATTAGTAAATGGGGTAATTAAGTTATAGGTTAGATGAGTTGTGTATAAAGTGAATTATGCACTAACTTTCATTATTAAGGATAAATTATTCTAGGGATAGTTTATAATGTTAGGATATGGTTAGGAGATGATATCCTTATTTAACTTTTAATGTGTTAAAATATTAAGTAATGTTTAAGTTTAATTAATTTGGTGACCTGTCTATATTAGACCAGCTATGTTAAACCTCGGAGACTTATTGACACTTAAGACAATTGTCTAATTACTTACTAAATGTTTTAGTAGGTCATGGGTTCAATAAATAAATCAATTAGTTAATTAGGGGATGAGTACAAGATGTTTAGGAAATAATTACTTGTTGTTATGTTAGAATTCTTTTAGAGGAGAGAACATAGTATTAGGAAGTGATAGGTATGGTGAATCTTTAGGTGAGGGTTTATTGGAGCAGGACATTAGTTTTTAGGTGCCAATTATAATCCCTTAGCCATTAAATTCTAATTTTGGTAATTAATGAATTAGATTTTTAGTTAGCAGTATTATGTTCCAACCTAGCTAAGAATGAATTAAATGACTAATCTAGTATTTCTGTCAGGTTTATATTCATACACATCTAGCAGTGGAACTTCTTAACAAGATAATAGTCAATTCAATTAAAGTTCATCCTGATAACAGGACCTGCAACGTTTTCTTGATGAGGGCTTAGTTGAGATAGATTTCCCTTGACAGATCCACTTTTTGTTACTGTCATTGCAAGCATATCCCTAACCATTTTCAGCATAGGCGTATCTGTGTTGATCTTTGGCTAAGTAGATCGAAGTACGTGATAATGACATATGTTATTACATTTCACCCTTTAAAAAAAAAAATTTGTTACGTTTTTGGTTGTTTATTTTTGGGCATGACAGATTGAATATTTTGATGCCTTCAATATTGAGTGGAAGGATAGGAGTAACAATAAGATGGATGACTTGTTAGCCAATATTGCAATCAATCCCACTTATATTACTTTTTTTGGTATCTCTAAAGTTGAAATTTAGGCTAGGCCTAGTATACTAGACAATAATGAAAATTGGAAAGTTTTTGATGATGATAATGATATCTTGAAGTTTATGAGTTGTGAAGATCAGTATCATGGTCAGGAATTTGATTGTTCAGCCTTGGTTGAGTCAATAGAAGGAAGAGAGGTTGTCTTTGGAAATGAAGTCATTCAGCTTAGAACTAACAAGGTGCCCAAGGGGCTTGTTGTTTTGGAGACTATCTTTGATAACCAGGATAGAGTTCAAAATAATATCAAAGTAGAAGATCATGCTGATCTAGAGGAGATAAATCTTGGAACACATGAGGCACCTAAGAAGGTATACATTGGTAGGGACATGTCTCACAATGTGAGAAAAATCTTTGATTGAATTATTGACAAAATTTAGGCATGTTTTTGCATGGTCATATGATGACTTGAAGGTTTATAGACAAGATTTTTTTCTTCATATTATCCCATTGAAAGAAGATGCTAAACCTTTCCAGCAAAAACAAAGGCCTATTAATCCTACTTTGGCACCCAAGATGCAAGAAGAGTTAATGAAGCTGAGAGATGCTGAAATTATCAAGCCTATAAGGAACTCTTCTTGGGTTTCAAACCTTGTTCCTATGAGAAAGAAAAATGGTGACATCAGGCTTTGTGTGGACTTCAAGAATTTGAACATCAACTCATTAAAAGATAACTATTGTTTGCCCAATATGGAAGCTATGTTGCAGAGAGTAACCGGATTAGAATTGATGTCTATTATAAATGGTTTCTCTGGTTACAATCCAGTAATCATCAAGGAATCAGAACAATTCAAGACAACTTTGACAACACCTTAGGGGACATATGTTTATGTGAGAATGCCTTTTGGTCTCACAAATGCTGGTGCTACTTTTCAGAGGGCAATGGATGTTGCCTTTTCAGATTTTATAAATGATTTCCTTGTTGTTTATCAAGATGATTTAACTGCCTATTCCAAGAAGGAAGAAGACCATTATACTCATTTAGAGAAAATATTTGTGAGGGCCTTGGAATATGGCATTTCATTAAATCCAAGGAAATGTGTGTTTGGTGTCATTGAGGGTAAGTTGCTTGGCCACTTAGTTGGGAAGCAAGGAGTGAGAATTGACCCTGAGAGGGTAGTAGCTATTGATAAAATCTAAAGACCAAAGAATGTTAAAGGGATTCAGTCCTTCTTTGGTCAGGTCAATTTCTTAAGGAGGTTTGTGACAAATTTTGCAAAGGTTACTAGACCTATTTCTAAGATGTTGAAGAAGGGATCTGTAGTCAATTGGGAGGGTGAGCCTGATGAGGCTTTCAAAAATATCAAGTAGGCTATCAAAGATGCACCAGTGCTTAAGGTACCTGATTATAATGTCCCAATGCACATCTTTTCTTTCGCATCTTCTCACACTGTTGTTGTAGTTTTGTTACAAAAGAATAAGGATGGTTTTGAGTAGCCTATTGCATTTTTCAGTAAATCTTTGCAGGCTGCTGAGTTGAAGTATGACATAAATGAGAAACAAGCATATGCACTTGTGAAGGCAGTCAAGGCTTTTAGGTGTTACTTGATGGGGGTAGTTGTGATTTATTTTGTGCCAAGTGCAGCTGTGAAGGATATTTTCTCACAGCAGGAGGCGTCTGGGAGGAGATGTAGATGGATCAATAGGATCCAAGAATTCAATGTTGATATCCAAATTACTAAATTGGTTAGAGGACAAGGATTGGCAAAAATGATGGCTCAATCTAATCTTGATGCTAATTAGATAAATCATTCTGAAATTGATTATACATGTGATATGGATGATTGTATTTGGTATCAAGATATTATTTATTACTTGAGAAATATGAAATGTCCTGCAAGAATGAATGATAATCAGAAGATGACATTGAAATTACAAGCCATCAAGTATGTAATTGTGAAATGCAAATTGTATAGAAAGAATTTAGATTGCATACTTTTGAAATGTGTAAATGAGAATTAGGCTAACAAGTTGTTAGAGGAAATGCATGAGGGAGTTTGTGGTGGGCATTATATGGGTAAAACAACTGCTCATAAAATCTTGAGAGTAGGATTCTAGTGGCCCACAGTCTTAAAGGATGTAGAACAGTTGGTAAGGAGGTGTGATGCTTGTCAATGATTCTTTAGTAAGCTTAAATTTTCAAGTAATGTGCCATTAAAACCAGTAGAAGTTCAGACTCCTTTCCAACAATGTGGAATTGATTTCATAGGGGAGATACCAAACAAGTCAAGTGGAGGACACTCATGGATCTTAGTTGCCATTGATTACTTTAAAAAGTGGGTAGAGGCTATACCTACAAGAAATGCAACTAGTAAGGTGGTAATTGATTTTTTGTTGAATAATATTGTTACAAGGTTTGGTTGCCATGAGAGGATAGTTAGTGATAATGCAATGTGCTTCAGGTCTGCTGAATACAAGGAATTCTACAAAGGTTTAGGAATTCAGATTTCTAATTCCTCACCTTATCATCCACAAGGAAATGGTCAGGCATAATCTACTAATAAGAGTTTGATTAAGATCCTCAAGAGGATTCTTGAAAAGAATAAGAAGGCATGGAATTCAAAAATGCCATTAGCTCTATGAGCTAATAGGGTAACTGTGAAGAGGGCAGTTGGTTGTGCACCATTTGACCTAGTCTATGGAATACATGTAAGAATTCCTCAAAATAATTTATTGGAAATGTACAAGTTTGAGCAGTTATATGATGATGACATAGATGATGAGATGTAGTTGAGAATTGAGGACCTCATCAGATTGAATGAAATCAGAAGGGAGTCAGTTGCAAGGAATGCCAAATTGTAGTTGCAGGTTAAGAATTTGTATGACAAGAAGGCTATTGATAGGAAGTTTGAGCCTGGTGATTTGGTGTTAATTTGGAATGGCAGATTGGAGGATAAAGGAAAACATGGTAAATTTGATCCACTCTAGCTAGGGCTATATCTAATTCATGAGAAATGGGGCCAAGATTCATACATTGTCAAGGAATTAAATGGTGAAGTTCAAGAATTTCCAGTTCATGGACAATTCTTGAAGAAATACTTCGATTGAAGGTATTCTATTTTCCATGAATAGTAGTTAGGTCTATACATTTTGTAAATTTTGTAAATAAGTTTCTTGCCCATGCCCTATTTTGTCTTGGTCTGTAGGGTTTTGGTCTTGTTGCTCTTTGTTGTCAATCTTTTCCAGTTGGATGGTCCGCTTTAAACTAATGATTCTAAGTCCTTGCTATGCCTGTAGGAGGCATACATCCCTAGACAGAGCCACTGTTAGCATGTGCAAAAAATTTCATGGCTGTAACATTTTTCCCCTGGTCTCTACAGTTGATTTTAGGTCTCTGCCTCAAGCCCTTAGTTCAAATTTTTGAAAAACTAGTCGTTGCTTTTAAAACCCTTTGTTAAACCCTAGCCCTGTTCTAATTTCAAGTTAACTTTTTGGGTCACTTAAAGGTCCTAATTTGCATGTGCTTATTTGTTATCCCTTTTCCACATGATCACGTGAACCTTTTCTTGTTATGTGATCTTGCGACTAATGTTTTCGGGCCCCTTTTAATAATTGTCATTTTACCTAGGTCTCCCAGTTTAATATTTCCTAAGTCTACATGCTTGGCGGTGCTTTAATTTTCCTAAGTCAGTATCTTAATATTTCCTATGTTTTAGCTTAATATTTCTTGGGCCCAGTCTTCTGACACCATCTCGATCTAATGGTGGTTGTATATTCTCACGAGATGTGTCAGAGCTATGCACTTTTACGACGGTCGTTGATTCTCCAAAGTGACACGATGCTTCAAACAACTGGGTCCAAAGTGACATGTATGCACAAATGGCAGCATCTTATTGGTCCATGTATTAATAAAATGGCATTTATCAGTGGGACCTAGTTTTCAAATACGTCAGAGGGTCCTGACACTGTCAGTCAATCAAGGATGGATGCATGATCTTATGGGATCTGTCAGAGGCTTAAGATCATGCGGCGACCGTTGATTCTACTTTTTCAGAGGGGATAAAGTGTGGTAGGTCCACATGTGAGGTGTACCAATTTGGTGGTATTTGATTGGTCCACGTAGTGTGACTGGGCATGTTGTTAGTGGGGCCAAGGATTTCCAAGGTTCAGTGGATTCTGACAATGACAAAGCATCGATGGTTGGTGTGTAATCTGATGGGTTTTTTTTGACACATGCGAACTTAAGATGGTCATTGATCTCTTTCTATGTCAGAAGGTTGTTAGGGTAGGGAAAGATTCTTCATCTGATGGTTGTCTTATAATTTGGAAGAATCTTGGAGGTCTATGCAAAGATGAGACAACCGTCGATCTTCTTGATGCGGGCCCATTAAAATTTCATCAGTCTTTTGGCGGTCCTAATAAATGTTTGGCAATTTTGATATATTACAAGGGTTTCACTTATTCATGTGAAAAGATGGCAATTCTCTAAATGTTTTAGCGATTGAACAAACAAGCATTCGTGTTGTCGCTAAATGAATTGGCGGAGGTAAAAAAAATTCTGTGAACTGGCGCTAATATTTTGTCGCCAGTTTGCTAAATATGGGACCGAGGTTAAATGTTTTCCTTTTGTCACAAAGTCCCAGAGTTAAAGGATGGATTAAGGTTTTCTTTCTATGAATAGGAAAAAGCATTTTTGCGTAGTCGCTAGGAGTTAACCTGAGGGTGGCATTTGAGTTAAGACTTAAAGACAGCGAAAAAGAGAGATCTAACAGTTAGGACTTAAAGTTGATCGAGATTCAAATGTTGACCGCTGATTCGCTGTTCATGCTATGAAACTGACTGTTGTTTTTCAAATTCAAATTTGTAGAGGGTTTCTCATCAACAGAAAGGACCAGAATTGAATGCTTTCATGACTAGATTTGATTTGTTTGGTAGCACTTTCTATTGCAGTGTGGTCCAAGGTATTCCATGATCATCTGCAGGGGTTTGTACTATGTTTTTTGTGCTCGAGGCATGTTGTAGGTGGCCGAGTAGGTTGACATTTTGGGCATTTTTTGTGGTTCTCAGTACCTTCTCAGTGAGATTTTCATGATTGAGGATCAATTCAGGATTTGTCTTCTCTTGGTTACCTGGGTTACTTCCCCTGTAATAAATTTGTGACTGTTTCTAGTGGGTCTAGTGGGTGAAACCCTAACCCTAGTCATTTGTAGCTTGTTGCAACCTATTTTGGGTTTCCAAGATGACTAGGGGGTATATATTGCAAAATTTTTGACTTTGTGGGGGTTCCAAAACATTCTTTTGGTCCCTGGTTGTTGATGGTATTATACTGAAAAAGGAGCTGGATTTTGGGTCTTTTGCCTATCCTTATGTTGCTTTGATTATATTTTGATCCTGAATATGTTAATGAGAATACTATTGAGTTCTAATCTAGCATCTATGTATGTCTGCTTGTTTCATTTTTGAACTCATATATGTTAGTGTCACAAAGTGTATTAGCATATGGTAAACAAAGACTATTGTGAAGTCATCTCTGAGTTCTCAGAGCCCAGCAGTGTTTGATTTAAGATCTTCAGTTGATGTATGTAATTGGGTGACTCTTTGCCCTAGGTTAAGGCACTGGTCAATCCTCTAGAGGCATTTCATTGTCATCAACCACACACAAACAAATTAAATGATCAAATCCTTAAATTAGTTAGTAAAGAGTATATTGGTATAACATTTTATGATTCCTTTGAAGAAGTGAATCAAGGTTACACCCACCTGAGCATTAAGGCTCAAAGTGTAGGAGGATCTCTTTTGATCCTTGTTAGTTAGCCCTCTTCCTTGTAGACTTTGGAGTGGTGATAGAGTCAAAGTTATATTAAAGTTATCCATCAAAGTATAAATCTACAAGTTGAAGATCAAAGCGAACTCCCAACAAATGATACAATATATTTGATGCCCTAAGCTATCAATACAAATGGCACCTAGCTAGAAGCTCATGGGCTGTCCATTGGATAACCACAGTCAACATTTCAAAAAAATGGATATCCTTGAGCACAAGCACCAATAACATCAAATAATGGAGTTAAAGCATGGGCTAGGGCACGAAACCAATAGAATGCGATCATTTTAGTGACAACAATTTAGAATGCGGTCCTTTGGTGTGTATTAAATAGAATAGAATTTTTAGCATATTATTATCATTATATTTCTTTGTTGTAAACATGCCATCCGTTTAGTTTTGTAACTTCACTATTGTATGAGTGGATTGTGTAGGAATAGTTAACATCAAACAAGGAGAAAACTCCTCAGCACATCTTGGAAACCATTGAATTCAATAATAAATGAAACCTAACACCAACACTATTCCTTCCATTCACTTCTACCAATAATAAATCATTTAATCCATTCAACATTACATATAATCATTAGACAGTTACATTTCTTGATTGTGTAGAGGAACAATCACAACCAAAATAATCAAAACTAATTTCACCCTTACACAAGCTATTCCAAACTTCAAGTAAAATGAACAATATGCTATATCAAATCATTGATATTCATAGTAACCATTTGAAGGATCATTTTATCAATGAACCCTCTGACTGTACCCTTGCGGCAGATAAAGGAAACCTCAAAATAGAGAAAGGAAACTTAGTAAAACCAGTCTATGCCAATGGTTGTGAGGGTATAGTCATGATAAGTGCCTCTCAAACCTCTCCAAACATGTAAGATTGTCTTTAAATACTTTATTGATCTTTTCTAAACATTAACCAAATCAAACCTACATTTGAATCCACACATAATAACCCCAAAATGAAGGGTTTTGTATCCTTTAATGAATCTTAGTCACTAGTAGCGCATGGACAGTCAAACCAGTAGTCTCCAAAGCATTCAATAAGTGACTGGATTGTATTTAATACACACTATTCCTTCCATTCACTTCTACCAAGAATAAAGCATTTAATCCATTCAACATTACATATAATCATTAGATAGTTACATTTCCTGACTGTGTACTAGAGGAATAGTCAGGAAATGTAACTGTCTAAATGATCCAAACATTTGAAAATAGTGAATCGATATCCTTGAGCACAAGCACCAATAATATCAAATAATGGAGATAAAGCATGGGCTAGGGCATGACACTAGTAGAATGCGGTCATTTTAGAGAGCATTCATGATCAAATAAAATGCAATGCATTTGAAATTTGCAGTCGAATATGATGCCAAATGCTTGAAAGATGAAGAAATCACATACCTTCTCTCGTGCTTAGCTTTTGCTCCTCTATCCAATCGAAATAAAAATGATGAGGCCATTTCACTTTTTTTTTTCATAGCCAAATCTTCCTTGTACCACATGAAGAACATGCCATTGGTTTAGTTTTTTTTTGTTTTTTTTTGTGTAATTAGTAATTGGCAGATTAAATGTAGATAACACCTTTATCAGTTTAATTAGCATGTTATTATCATATCAGATAGAGTATATTTAAGAATTGTTGGGACTGGTCCTTTTGCATGTATTAAACATAATAAAATTTTCAGCATATTATTATCAATCTATTTCTTTGTTCTAAACATGCCATTGGTTCAGTTTTGTAGATTTGTTTAATCTGTTAAATGCATTTTTCATGAGGAGGGGTCTTGTTCTCAGTAGATTGATGAAGATTGTGCACCTCAAAAACCAATTCATAAGGTACCAATCATGTTTCCTATTCGCTTATATTTTTGGATTGGTAAATCTCCTTATAAGTTTCATGTCCTTTCTTTTGATTACTATGGATGAGATATATATCTTACATTTAACATTCAACTTCTTTACATTTTAGAGCATGTAGTTTTTTTTTTGAGGATTTTACCAAATCAACTTTTAACATAAACCAAAAACACCAAACTGATATCTTGCCCTTTCAACTTGACAAAATATTTGCATTTGACTAATAATTGCAAGCAACTGAATGATAAATCCACATACCTGTATCTTTGTAAAATACCTGGAACATCAAAAAGATGGCTAAGTGGCTGCCGCCATGATTTTAATCTACTGAATATGGAAAAAAAAAACACCAAAAAAAATCGAATAGAAAACATGATTGGTCATTTCAGAGAGCATTCATGATCAAATAAAATGCAATTCCTTCTCTCGCACTCAATCAACTTTCACCCGCTCATTTTCTCCCACTCTTTTTCTCTACAAATGAAATAAAAATGATTTGGCCATTTCAAAATAGTGAATCAATATCCTTGATCACAAGCACCAATAACATCAACTATTTTGATCTCTGGGTACCCTAATGTTGGCAAGAGTTCTTTTATTAATAAGATTACTTTGCAAGCTTGAAGAAGCGATATATTTTGGCAAATGACGAGTAGAAAGATGATGATATTCCTGAGATCATGGATGGACACAATGTTCTAGATAGAATGGGAAGACATCTTTCTAGACTAGCCCTGGATCCTTTGACAATTGGGGTAGGATCCAGACTTGGGCTAAAAAGATGTCTTCCTTTTTGTTGTGGAATTATCCCTTCTTTGGCCTACACTCATTCCTCTTCTCAAAATGGTTATCTAGAAACTTTGGATACTGTTTCTCATCCATGCACGAAATGTGCTAGTGATCCTATAAAATTACTTTAGGCCTCCAGTATTGATGAGATGTACAAGTGTAAAATGTTTTTGTGAGATTGGGATCAATTTGTGCAGTGTACATAAATGCAAGGTGGTGATTATTCTTGATGATCGACAGGTAGCTAGGATAGTAGCTAGGACTAAAGATAACATAGCTCAAGAGACCATCATAGGTTGTCTCTTTCTTCGGTCTATATTATAGATAGAATGTTTTACTTTTCATTAGCTCATCAAATTTGGGGATTTGCAAGAATTTAATAGAATATTTTCATGACAACGTATATTATTTAAGTTCGTGTTGCACAAATTTATCTACTTCACGCACTTGTATACTATGAAGATGGCGATAAAGAAGCATCTCCTCCCATGGCCATGCTTCTTTATTGCTGTCCTCATACTCTACTAGTGCACGAAGTAGATAAATTCATGCAACGTCAACTTAAATAATATACATTGTCATGAAAATATTCTATTAAACTCTTTCAAATCCCCGGATTTGATGAGCTAATGAAAGGTAAAACATTCTATCAATAATATAGACTGAAGAAAGAGAGAACCTATGATGGTCTCTTGAGTTGTTTTATCTTTAATGTACATATCCATCGGTTTTTTGACACTTAATAATTAATTCTGATAGAAGTGCTACACATTCGACAAATAAAATGTCAGAGAAAAATAATTTACAATAATACTTTTGACAGTAATGCTATACGTTTGATAGGGAACCTGTTGAAGAAATGTTGAAGGACTGTTGCTCTTTTGACAGTTTAAGTGTCGCAAATAGAAATTTTTTGATAGAAACTTTGACATTAAGGCCATATCATCGATAGGTATATCTATTGGAATTAGGTGGAAACTGTCGCTATTCCAATAGTTATAATGTTGGAAAGGATATGTTTTCGATAGTTAATTCTGACAAAGATTGTATATTTTTAATAGGTCATTGTGTCAGAATTTCAATGGATGAACCGTAGAAAATGCCATAATGAAGTTGTTTCCATGTGCAAGTTTCTGATGTGATATGGTGTCAGTAAACTGATGGATACGTCTTTTGTCACAATTTCCTACCCAAAAATGATGACGGACTCATCTATCGAAATGCTGACAAATTAGTGTTGCAAATCTGACAAATGGCCGTCAGAATTTGACCCCAAATGTAGTAGTGATTTATCCCCCACTTTAGTGGAATTATGAGACAAAATCATGACTACAATAAAGTAGATCCAATGCATAGGATGATCTCATCGATTTCAAGGATAAAAAGAAACATCAAGCACCTAAGTGACTTAAGTCCTCATCAAATCTAAAACCAAGATAATAGAGACATCACTCGAAACTAAGAAAGAGTGAGATGGGTGTGATTTTTTACCACAATAAGATATTGTATTACTATAAACCACACAAAGAAAGGACCGCAAAAGATGGCATTAAAAGTTCTAGCATTTTGTGTTATTATAGTTTAATCCATCAAGAATTTCTCCATAAGGAAATTGCATCCAATAAGGGATCTAGCCAAGAATCATCTATCCTAAGGGAAGCTAAGTTACCATAGGGATCAAAAAGAGATGAGTGATCTATCCTTAAATGGAAAGTGTATCCAATGAGGAATTCAAAGGGTTGTCATTCAAAGGATAAAATTAAAATATGGATTAGTCTAAGGATGTAATAAAAATATAGCATTGAATCAATGTTTGTTTGCAAAATGTGAAACAACTGGTGAAGTGTATGCAACCACGTTAAAGTGATTACAAATGCCTAATGAAAAAATAGATTTAATGAAGTATGTTGGCATCAACAAGAAATATTTCCACTATGAAATGTCCCAAAGAAAGGACAAATACATGGAAATAAGAATATGAATAAGGAGAGAATGAAGGGTCCTCTAGGTTCAATATGATCATATGATAATACATGAGATATTATATAAAAATCAAATGTCATCATCATCGAGAGTTAGTATAATTGAAAATACAATGGAAGAAAAGTACATAAGATTTATGAAGAAGAGTCTTTTGGGACAACATCATGGAGACCAAAAGAATAAGTAGCTACCATTTTGTATCATCCCAATTAGACAATATAATGGAACATTTACAAACACTAGCACATACACAACATAACATGTAAGAACATATAGAAGAATTTCGATTCAAATAGGAGAATGTTTATGACATTGTGATTACTTTATCACCTTGTATTTAAACACTTTGAATGCACACTAGCTTGCTTGTGGATGTGAATGAAGTAGATGGATGTGAAAATAAGGGGAAGAGGTCTCATTTTATACATATTTTGGGGCCCAGATTTTGTAAGGCCTACCTTAATTAAAAACCTAGAAGATATACACCTCCATCAGGCTTGAATCCCACTAAAATTCAAACCTCTAGGACAAGACGGACTTGGGTCAACCTTGTCTAGGACTAGGTAAAATTCAGCCTTATCCTAGAGAGAATAATTTCAAAATGGTTTTGGATTTATGTGCTAAAAGGGGTATTGGAATTTGTAACCTTCTAGGAAATTAGGTTAAATCATGAGATCCAAAAATGCATGTAAAGGACCTAGATACAAGATGAATTATGTGAATGGGTGAAAAATAGTAAATCATGCATAGATGTTAGAGCCATTCTCAAGTTTTGAAGAGATAATATTGATTTGAATGATGAAAAAGGGCTAAAAAGATGTGAAATTAATGTGGGAAACCATACATGCTAAGATCAGGCTAAAACTGAGATCCTAACAAGGATTCTTACATTTTGGATGGTACAATAGGAAAATTATCTTTGTTCTTGATTTTCTACTTGATTATTGTTGTCTACATGATTGTTCTCTTTGAAATCTCATTTTTTCATGTCACTAATGTGATGGTGGGTTTTCATGTTGCAATGATTAAATCTACAAGTTATGTAGTTAGGTAGGTAGGCCACCCATTTAGTTGTAGTGAGATAAGTTGTATGTGGATTGTCTATATCCATTATATTTGATTTCATGTTGTTACATAATTATTAGCTAACCTCATTTTATGTCACTTGTTCATTGGTGTGTTCTCTTCGGGATGAGAGGATCAATGATAAGTGAGTACTTGAATATTTAGTTCTGGTGTCCTATAGCATGGTGTATTTCCTCAGTTTGTAAATATTGGTTTCACTTGGTGTGATGTGTCGATCTAGATAATTTTTAGATTTGGGGGATGGTGTGTCATCTACTTGGAGAGCTTTGTATCCTAATTTTGTGGGAGATTCAATAGTAGCTATATATTCATTACATGGTGATGGTTGCTATTATTTAGTGATGCAAATATTTTTGGAGGAATTCTTAGATCTTGTTGTTGTAGATGGGTTTCTTCAACTTGACATGTACACTATTAGAGGATGTGTAAAATTTTAGAGTCATGGAGGGTCATCTCATAATTTTCTGGTTAAGATGTTATTGGTGCTTGATAGGTCATCTTAGTTTCTAGAGTATTTTGGTATTATGTCATGGTGTACTCTTGATACTTGTTAAAGTTTTGGCATGATAAATTTTTCTTGATACCATGTTATTTTTGAACTTGAAGCATGAGATGTCCTTAGAAGGGATGGCTAGATGACAATGTCATGTTGAGTTCTTGATTTAGATGATTGGATCTTTCACAATGTTCTAGTTGATACTCCTAAGAGTTATTTTGTTGTCATTGGTTATGATAAAGTAAAAATGATTGTCAAATTCATTCGGTAATGAAAGAAAGTCAACTCGATAAGAGAAACAAGCTATTCAGTAAAAAGAAATAAAGGAGAAGGTAATTTTGATAAAGAAAAATAAAGTTTAGTCATTGAGAAAGAAAGAACTAAGCACCGAGTTGTACCAAGTTAAAACATCAATATAACTGAGAGATGATATAGTTACCAAGATAGAGAAAAATGTATTGCTAAGCATGACAGGATGACACAAGAAGAATCTCTAGATACAATGAACCTAGATATCGAGAAGAAAATAGTTTAAAAATCTTAAATAGATTGTATGAAAGAGCATTGGAGATATAAACACATTTGATGATTTTACATGATTAAAAGGTGAGATACACCAATGAGAATTAAGTATGATATATGCATCAGAGGAGTAACCAATGCTAGCACCACTTGAAGAGATGATTCTAGAACATTTCCACTACTTCTAGAATTGTATATAAATGGATCTAAGTGGGAATATCAACAAAGAGAGGTGTGTGAAAGTGAGAAGAAGATAATGTATGTGAAAATTTGAAGAAGAGATTGTAGAGAGAAGGTTATGAGAAGAGAAATTACCGAGTAACAGAGTAGTAAAGAGAAGAGAGTAATTGTGATACACAGTTGAATCTACTAAGTACATATTTGACATTGTGAGTAAATAATAGTATGAGGTAATCAATTAATTGACACATTTATTCTGATAAGAATATGATTGATGCAAGTATTATAGACATATTTTTTACTATTTAAGTTTGTAATTAGAATTGTAAAGTCTCTTAACCAAGCAGATCCTAATAGGTCTTATAGTGTAAATCCTTTAACAAAGTACAATTCTTAGATTAGAATTGTAAAATCATTTAGCAAGGTAGACTTAACTGGTCTTAAGAATCTTAATCAAGTTAGTACTCTTAATATGGAAGCTATCAAAAATAGCTAACAGTGTAGCTCTAGCCAAGAATTTTGTTTACTATAGTAGTGAAGTTTTGTGGGTGTCACCCCCACCACAATTTTTATCCTCTAAAAAAGATGTATGGAATACCAAAATGAATGTGTTATGAGTTATGCTATTGTTGATTCTTTATATGTTTTATGAGATGCATGAAAAATTTATGGACTCAATAAATGGTGAAGAAATAAATTTAGATAGTTTAAAAGTGTTTTAGAGTATTGATTCACATCTCCACTCTCACTTTCTATACTTAGTCCAACACTAGTGAGTTTTCTTTGCGTTGAGTTCATTGGTCATATACTAAATAAACTTCATGAGAGTGTTGAATAAGGTTAAATATGGAATGTGTGTTAACCCTATTCAAATACGTGAGAAATATGAGATCAACTACTAAATCCAAATTCCCAAAGGAGAGATCCAAATTGATCAACCAAAAGGTCAATACACAATTAAATTAATCTATGGAGAATATGAATGAAGGAGAAGACCTTATATTTTGCTATGAAGAGTATATTCTTTAAATTTGAAATAAATAAAATGCAAGTACTAACCTCAAAGTAGGGAAAATCTAGAAAATGTTGATTTTTGGTGTCTATGTACAGTTTTAGGCAATTCTACAACCTTTTTCGGACTAGAAATGCCGAGGTGAAGAAAACCCAAAAACTTGTATCTTTCTGACAGCAGGTAGTCTTTGACCCTAATAAAAGGTCAAAGAATACTTCAGGATTTTGAAGGTCGTCCTTGACTTTGTTTACAGATCTTGAAAGTTCTCTGAAAAGGGTATCCAAATCCAAGCTCTGATCTACAATCTTGTACCTGTACCTATGAGAAAAAGAGGGCTTTTATTGTTTGGATGGGGGTTTGCCTTGGTCAAACCCCAATTTGGAATCAACCTTGAAATTGAATTGAAATTGCAATATACATAAAGGAAGCAAATGAAACTTTTCACCTTTCCTATGTTGAAGTCCTTGTAGAGGGTTCAAATCCTTGAATCCATAAGCAGGGATGCTCCAATGAATGAAGAAGTATGTAAGATGTCTCAAATCAATGGTATCTGATCTTAAACACAAATCTTGGATGGATCTTTTCATAAGAATAGACTTGGATGAATGTGGAAGGATGGATCTTCACACTACAACATTTGGGGTCAAATTTTGATGCCAATTTGCAATGCCACTACAATTTGTGTATGTTTTTTGTGTTTTTTTTTCAAGTGCCCCCGACGGTGTCGTAATAGTGATTCTATTGTTGTAATTACGACACCCATTTGGTTATAAACAAAAAAAAGAAGAAAAAGGAAGTGTCATTTGTAATTTGTGAATTTGAAGAGTTGTCGCGAAGACAACATTGTATTTATGCATGGTGCAAAGAGGGCATCCAAGTTTGGCATGCATGAGCGAAGAGGCCAGCACCATTTCAGAAGAGAGCACTGACACTTGAGGTAGGCATTCGAGCTTTGTCATCTCATTAACTCAATTTCAGTGGTATTGTTTATTTGATAGGATTGTTAATAGTGGCATTGTTTACATCTTAATTAGTATTTGGAATGCTCATTGACCCATGAGCTTTGAGAGCTAGGGCATCATTACTACTTCCTTCAAGGAATTGTGTGAAGTGTTTGATCTCTCTTTATTTTTTTTGCTATTGATATTCAGTATGTGGTACTCCCTGTTTATGATCATTTCATGAGGAAATGTCTTGATGGCTCATGGGCTGCAAGCTATGGCATCATACATTGTTTATGAGCTCACTATTTAATACTTGCATTGTTTACATCTTATCATTTGGAATTCCTGATGACCCGCGAGCTTTGAGAGCTAGGACATTGCTTCTATTACCTTCAAGGCATTGTGTGAAGTGTTTGATCTCTCTTTATTTGTTTTGCTGTTGATATTCACTATGTGGTACTCCCCACTTATGATCATTTTATGAGGAAATGTCTTGATGGCTCACAGACTACAAGCTAGGGCATCATACATTGTTCATGAGCTCATTGTTTAATACTAGCATTGTTTACATCTTTTCATTTGGAATGCTTGATGACTTGTGAGCTTTGAGAGCTAGGGCATCATTTCTATTACCGTCAAGACATTGTGTGAAGTGTTTGATCTCTCTTTATTTATTTTTCTATTGATATTCACTATGTGGTACTCCCCATTTATGATCATTTCATGAGGAAATGTCTTGATGGCTTGCGGGTTCCAAGATAGGGCATCATACATTGTTCATGAGCTAACTATTCAATACTGGCATTGTTCATGAGCTCACTGTTTAATACCTGGCATCATGAAAACATACATTAATACACTTACTATTTTGAATTTGAGCTCAGGCATCATGCAATGTTATTGTTGTCATTGCATGCTTGCTATTGTTGTGCACCATATATTGTTTTATACACTATTTATTTCATTGAGACTGTGAGCTTGGCATTTGTAATGTATTTTCTGTTATTGGATCAATGCTACCATGTTGTTGAGTCTTTGTATGGCTTGACTATGCACATGCATAATTTTAAATGAGGACCAATAATATGGTGCTAGGAATTGCTTAGATCCTTTGGATCTAACCCCATCTTTTCCTTCTTTGCAAGTTTTGGATCATACAAGAGCATACTAGATTGAACCCTGGGTCAACACTTCATTACTTTAGACAATGTCTAGTACCTTTATTATTTATGTTCATCCACTTATGTATGTTTTCATTCATTCATATTCTTCTGAAATTTGGCTATTAGTGACCATATAGGACCATTCTTGATGTTTTTGGGTCATTTGATGAAAAGATGTAAATAGGAACATTAATAATAAAATAGGGATATCTTCATAGGAATATATTAAGATTAATATCGTAAGTAAAAAAATTACATAGTGGCATTTAGATCAAGTACAATATGAATTCACATGACTTTAATTATGATACACTTTTGAAATTATCAATCATTGGTCATTTGACAATTCAAGATATAAGTATCAGAATATAAAGTGTTGCAAAAGGAAGAAACCCATATGTATCTATCATCATTTAATACAAAAGATAAAAGTATCCTAAAGTTTAAATAGACATTGACTATGGATATACAACACTGAGCCATAATAAATTACAGAGTTTCACTGCAATTTCTATGTCCACTTACAATAATAAATTACAGAGTTTCACTGCAATTTCTATGTCCACTGCCATTAAAATATATCATTCCTCCTGTTATATAGGCATGATGCCCAAGCTCAAATTCAAAATAGTAAATGTATTAATGTATGATCTAATAGCAACAACCTCATTGATCATTACCTTTCACTCCTCCATCATTATAGGAGAGATAAATACCTACAACTAGGGCATTGTGCATTGTTTATGAGCTCATTGTTTGAGCACCTCATGTCCCTATTTGATTGGCCAGTGCTCAAATAGTGAGCTCATAAATAGTGCATGATTCCCTAGCTTGTAGCCCACAAGCCATCCACTTATGTATGTTTCCATTCATTCATATTCTTTTGAAAGCTGGCTATTAGTGACCATATTGTTAGCCCATTTTCATGTCATAGCTAAATTCTTTAGAAAATAGTCTATCTCTGCAAAAAATTTCATGGCTTCATCATCTTTCCCCTGGTCTCTATAGTATTTTTCATGTCTCTGGCTTGAAACTCTTGCAAATATTCAAAAAACTAGTCGTTGTGTGGAAAAAACCCTAAGTTTACCCTGGCCCTATTCTAACCTTTCATTACATTTTTTAGGCCACTTAAGTCTTTTTAAATGCATGTGCACATTTCATTTCTTAGTTGGTCACTTATTCATTTAATCCTCTAGCAGTTACCTCTTTTATTTGGTGAATGAGCGAACACTATGTTCGTGTAATATCTCATTGTCTAGCGGTTACCGGTTATCTTTAAGCGACTCCACATGCAGCTTATTTCCTCTTTAGTCACTGATTCATGAAATGCTAGGCTTCCTTCATTAACAATGATACATGTGGACCTGGTGTCAGAGCGGAGGCCAACTTGTCAAACAATTATTGGTTTCTGAGCGGTGAGTTGGAATCTGTCAGCGGGCCCAGCTTTTCTTTCCCTTTTGATCCAACGGTTGGCGTAAAAGTGCATAGAGTGTGTCAGAGGCTTGCGATCTTACACCAGCCATTGATTCTCCTTTATGGTGAAGCTTTTCAAATGGGCAGGTCCACTGACATGTGTGCACAAATGGCAGTTCCTTATTGGCCAAGAGAATTGATGATATGGCAAGGTTGTTAGAGGGACTTGTAAGCAAAGAAAAAGTTTCATGTTCGCTTGCCGGATATTGCAATGTGGTGGTTTTTGATTTGATGGTATGACTGATAAGATAGTGTGGGTTCAAGCTTTGTGTTGTTAGTGAGAAGATTTAAGATCGGCAACTGGCGTAAAAGTGCATGGAATCTTTTAAGCTTATGAGATCATGCGTCGGTCATCCTATCTTCCAGGCAGTATAATGTTCTTAGTGGGTCCACTAACAGGTGTTGCAAGTGGAGCTTTCTTATTGGCTGTGTTAGGTGGGACCATTTTCTAGGTGCTTCTAAGTTGTTTGTCTCTGATTGGTCCATGTAATGTTGACTTGGCATGTGTCAGTGGGACCTGGGTTTCTGGCTTGTCAGTAGGCTCTGACATTTGGAGGATCTACGGTTGGTGCATGATCTCATGGGCTGTGTCAGAGCTATGAGATCTTGTGCCTACCATCTGATTTGAAGGCTTATAGAAAGTGGGTCCTATGTCAATGGTGATTGAAAAATTGCAGTGAATGGTATAGCGACAAGTGGCATAAAGCAGGCCCAGGCGGGGGTCTAAGGTCTGGCAGTCCAGATAAAAGTGTTTAGCGGCCTGACAAATTCTAAAAGGATTCTCTCATTCATGAAGAAGAATGGCAGTGTTCCAAATTGACTGGTGATTCAGTGAAGGAAGGTCACATAATCGCTAAATTATTTAGTGGAGACATAAAGTGTTTTGCGAACTAGCGAAATCCTTCAGTTGCCAGTTCACCAAATAAAGACCGGGGTTAGTAACTTTCCTTTGTTCGCTAAGTCACAGGGTTGAGCTCGGGTTAAGTTTTTCATCTTGCAAATAAGAAAAAGCCTTGTCGCGTAGTCACTAGGAGTTAACCCAAGGGTAGCAGTTGAGTTAAGACATAAAGCCCATGAAACATGAGGATCTAATGGTCAGGTTATAAAGTTGATCTA
Organism: Chamaecyparis obtusa; assembly: GCA_027943335.1. NCBI lineage: Eukaryota > Viridiplantae > Streptophyta > Pinopsida > Cupressales > Cupressaceae > Chamaecyparis > Chamaecyparis obtusa. The sequence continues at coordinate 128,191 of BSBK01001789.1, forward strand.
AATTCAAATTGTGATGGTTGATATATTGCAGGAGCCATGAATGTAACCATTTTAGTTTGAATTCAAATTTTTGAGGGTTTCTCAGTAACAAAAAGGCTTGGAATTGAATGTTTTAGCGGCCAGATTTGATTAGTTTGGTGGTGCCGACTGTTGCAGTGTGGTCCAATAAGTTTGATGATTATTTGTAGGAAGGTTTTATGTCATGGAGGAATGAATAAAGGTGTTTGAGACATGTTGTAGGGGGTCTAATCAGATTTATTTGTGTGATAGATTCATGGTCTTCAGTACACAATTCAAAATTATCATTTATGGAGATTTTTCTTGGATCTATTTCAGGCCTGGTTGCTTGTTTTTTTCCCCTTGTAATAATTTCCTGATTGAGTCTTAGTTGGCAGGGTGGTTGAAATCCTAATTTTTCCCTAAATGATCTGTTGCATGTTGTAGTCCTTGTTCCTATAAAAGGATTTTCTAGATCATTTAGAAGGGTTCTAATTTTGGTTGGTTCCAGGGAGTTGTAGCAGACTATATCATATTGTATGAGATTGAATAGAACTTCCTTGTAGTCTTTTGGTTTTCTCTCTTCTGCTTTGAACATGTATATGACTCATCATACTTAATATAATTATTCCAAGCTTTCAAGTCTCTCCTTGGTGTCAATCTTGTGAATTTTGGATTTTTTGATTCATTGCATAGGGTTACCTTTGTATATGTTCTAGTCTTTAGTTCTTGATCTAGGATCAAGTGAAATATACTTTGGATAGGGCATAGATTCATTTTGATTTGTCTACAGAAGGATATTATAAGTAGTGGATGGGCTTGAATGTTTATGTTTATGGGTATGAGTCTTCGACAGTAGTTGGTTCATGTTCAATGTCTGTATTTGAGATTTGCCCAATGGATAATGGCACTGATCAGGGATTAGTATATTCAATTGAATTCAATGCTTGATTAGCTCTTGTTTACTTCTTTCCATCTTCACATATCAACACCTTTTCAAGTGTTAATTATTATTTGGTTGATAGTAGTAATGTTCCACCATAGCAATGGAGACTCAATGAATGTCGAGTTACCATTTAGTACTTTCTTGCTATCATCTACTTTGTTCAATCCAGTTTAAAGTCCTAGAATTCCATAAGATACTGGATTAGGTACACCCACCTTGGTTTTGCAGAGCCAAAATTGAAGAGGGTAGTCTTGTCCCTATAGTTGGTCTAGTTTTCTTACAGAGCTCTCATACTTGGAGCTAACCATTCCTAACATTAGTCTCAAGGCATATTGGTAGCCCTAGTTGGCATAAGAATTTTGAAACACCAACACATATATGACGATTCTTGATGTTTTTGGGTCATTTGATGAAAAGTTGTAAAAGTGTCTTAAAGGTAGGCATTTGAGCTTTGTCTTCTCATTAATTCAATTTCATTTTGATGGCATTTATTGATTTAATGGAAAAATATGAATGTTAATACTGGCATTGTTTACATCTTTGCCTTTAGAATGCTTGATGACTTGTGAGCTTTGAGAGCTAGGCCATTGTTGCTATTACCTTCAAGGCATTGTGTGAAGTGTTTGATCTCTCTTTATTTGTTTTGTTGTTGATATTCACTATGTGGTACTCCCCATTTATGATCATTTCATGAGGAAATATCTTGACGTCTCACAGGTTGCAAGATAGGGCATCATACATTGTTCATGAGCTCATTGTTTAATATTGGGATTGTTTACATCTTTTCATTTGGAATACTTGATGACCCACGAGATCTGAGAGCTAGGGCATCATTGCTATTACCTTCTAGGTATTGTATGAAGTGTCTGATCTCTCTCTATTTGTTTTTCTATTGATATTCACTATGTGGTACTCCTTGTTTATGATCATTTCATGAGGAAATATCTTGATGGCTCACGGGCTACAAGCTAGGGCATCATACATTGTTCATGAGCTCACTGTTTAATATTGGCATTGTTTACATCTTTTCATTTGGAATGCTTGATGACCCATGAGCTTTGAGAACTAGGCCATTGTTGCTATTACCTTCAAGGCATTGTGTGAAGTGTTTGATTTCTCTTTATTTGTTTTGATGTTGATATTCACTAGGTGGTACTCCCTGATTATGATCATTTCGTGATGAAATATCTTGATGGCTCACAGGCTGCAAGCTAGGGCATCATACATTGTTCATGATCTCACTATTTAATATTGGCATTGTTTACATCTTTCCATTTGGAATGCTAGATGGCCCGTGAGCTTTGAGAGCTAGGGCATCATTGCTATTACCTTCAAGGCATTATGTGAAGTGTTTGATCTCTCTCTATTTTTTTTTTTGTTGATATTCACTATGTGGTACTCCCTATTTATGATCATTTCATGAGGAAATGTCTTGATGGCTCGCGGGCTGCAAGCTAGGGCATCATAGATTGTTTATAAGCACACTATTTAAGACTAGCATTGTTTACATCTTTTTTTTGGGAATGCTTGATGACCCATGAGCTTTGAGAGCTAGGGCATCATTGCTATTACCTTCAAGGCATTGTGTGAAGTATTTGATCTCTCTCTATTTGTTTTGTTGTTGATATTCACTATGTGGTACTCCCTATTTATGATCATTTCATGAGGAAATATCTAGATGGATCATGGGCTACAAGCTAGGGCATCATACATTATTCATGAGCTCACTGTTTAATACTGGCATTGTTTACATCTTTTCATTTGGAATGTTGGATGACCCGCAAGCTTTGAGAGCTAGGGCATCATTTCTATTACCTTCAAGGCATTGTGTGAAGTGTTTGATCTCTCTTTATTTATTTTTCTGTTGATATTTATTATGTGGTACTCCCTATTTATGATCATTTCATGAGGAAATGTTTTGATGGCTCACCGACTATAAGCTAGGGCATCATACATTGTTCATGAGCTCACTATTTAATATTGGCATTGTTTACATCTTTTCATTTGGAATGCTCGATGACCCACAAACTTTGAGAGCTAGGGCATTGTTTCTATTTCCTTTAAGGCATTGTTTGAAGTGTTTGATCTCTCTTTATTTGTTTTTCTATTGATATTCACTATGTGGTAGTCCCTGTTTATGGTCATTTCATGAGGAAATGTCTTGATGGCTCACGGCCTGCAAGCTAGGGCATCATACACTGTTTGTGAGCTCACTGTTTAATACTGGCATTATTTACATCTTTTCATTTGGAATGCTTGGTGCCCCATGAGCTTTGAGAGCTAGGGCATCATTGTTGTTACCTTCAAGGCATTGTGTGAAGTGTTTGATCTCTCTCTATTTGTTTTGTTGTTGATATTCACTATGTGGTACTCCATTTTATAATCATTTCATGAGGAAATGTCCTGATGGCTCACGGGATGCAACCTAGGACATCATACATTGTTCACAAGTTCACTATTTAATATTGTCATTCTTTACATCTTTTCATTTGGAAGGTAGGCATTCAAGCTTTGTCTTCTCATTAAATCAATTTCAGTGGCATTGTTTACATCTTCGTATTGTTAATAGTGGCATTGTTTAGATCTTAGCATTTGGAATGCTCGATGACCCACTAGCTTTGAGAGCTAGGGCATCATTTCTATTACCTTCAAGGCATTGTGTGAAGTGTTTGATCTCTCTTTATTTGTTTTGTTGTTGATATTCACTATGCGGTACTCCCTGTTTATGATCATTTCATGAGGAAATGTCTTGATGGCTCGCGGGCTACAAGCTAGGGCATCATACATTGTTCATGAGCTCACTATTTAATATCTAGCTAGGCCATGTAAATGGTATGAGGCCAACCCAATCAGCCCAACAAAATGTGTCATGTTTATCTTTGTCAAATACACTTGTTCACCATTTTTTTCTTGTTCTTCACACAAATATTGCATCAAAAGTAATTGTAAACAATGATTCAAAGAAAAAGGAAACAACTACAATAGATCAAACCCCAAAAGAATATAGTCAACTACAATGGCTCACAATGTTAATGAAATAAATAGTGTATAAAACAATATATGGTGCATAACAACAGCAAGCATGCAATGACAACAATAACATTGCATGGTGCCCGAGCTCAAATTTAAAACACTAAGTGTATTAATGTTTGATCTAATAGCAACAACCTCATTGATCATTACCTTTCACTCCTCCATCATTATAGAAGAGATAACTACCTACAACTAGGGCATCATGCATTTTTTATGAGCTCACTATTTGAGCACCTCATGTCCCTATTTGATTGGCCGGTGCTCAAACAGTGAGCTCATAAATAATGCATGATGCCCTAGCTTGCAACCCGCAAGCCGTCAAGACATTTCCTCATGAAATGATCATAAACGGGGAGTACCACATAGTGAATATCAATAAAAATAAAAATAAAGAGAGATCAAACACTTAACACAATATATGTTGCTTTATAAGATTTTATTAAGACTAAATATGTTGTTTTATGAGCTCACTATTTGGGCACCTCATGTTCTTATTTGATTGGTTGCTACTCTGTTTGTTATATTGATGCTATTAGATCAAATAGGGACATCAATAATAAAATAATACACTATGTGGTACTCCCTATTTATGATCATTTCATGAGGAAATATCTTGGTGGCTCATGGGTTGCTACAAGCTAGGGCATGATACATTGTTCATGAGCTCACTGTTTAATACTAGCATTGTTTACATCTTTTCATTTGGAATGTTTGATGACCTGCGAGCTTTGAGAGCTAGGGAATCATTTCTATTACCTTCAAAGCATTGTGTGAAGTGTTTGATCTCTCTTTATTTGTTTTGGTGTTGATATTCACTATGTGGTACTCCCTATTAATGATCATTTCATGAGGAAATGTCTTGATGGCTCATGGGCTGGAAGCTAGGGCATCATACATTATTCATGAGCTCACAGTTTAATATTTTGTCAAGCCATGTAAATGGTACCAGGCCAACCCAATCAGCCCAACAAAATGTGTCATGTTTATCTTTGTCAAATACACTCGTTCACCATTTTGTTCTTGTTCTTCACACAAATATTGCATTAAAAGTAATTATCCGAATTATCTACAATATCCAAATTGACTGTTGTTTAATGGCATCTAATGCTATCCTATGCATCTAATGTTGTTAATGCTACTGTTTAATGTCATCTAATGCATCTAATGACATTGTTTAATGGAATCTAATGAATTGACTATTGTATAATGGCTTGATCCTCTAATTTATAACTTCCTCTAAGTCTGTTCAACCAACTTTGGTGGTTGGAAAATTATATTAAGACTAATTAAACATAAAAACCCCTTTTTTGAACTCAAGAATACCCCTTACTTGGTTTCCTACAAAGCTTTTGGTGAAATTTGTTAGAAAATGAGAAGCTATGAGAAGGTGACATGAAGCTAATGAAATGAGGCATATCCAGTTTGTTTTGCAAATATACACATTAAGGATCATGTTAGATAATACAAGGGAATTCGATCAAAATAGGGAGACAGTCGCTAGATTGTTGTCTAACTTTCAAAGAGAAGCCAATGACAAATATAATTGTCCATGCAAGAGTTGTAATGGCTTAAAGACAATAAGAATCAAAATCAAAACAACAAAGAGACATTGTAGGGAGAATGGTCACATGGAAGGGGGGTTTGATTATAATCCAATGGTAAGTTTTTTTTTATATTGTTTTCACAATTAATATACATATGAACCATGGAAGGAGGTTTGATTATCATCATTTTTATATAGGTCGATCTCCCCAGTGTGAATATAGAGGAACATGGAGGTGTGAGTATTAATGTTGAAGATCATGATCCCATGGAAGATGACGATCATGCGCCAAAAAACATATTTGAAGATGATGGTATGAATGCATTGATCATTGACACATTTGCTACTGGTGCTACTACTGCCACTGATGATGAAGATGACATTAACAACATCCATCATATACCTCTACTTGAGAAGGTGGACATGACCCTTTACGAAGGCTCCCAATCTACTCTTCTCTTTGTTGTATTATTGTTGGTGAATTTGAAGGTTATGAATGGTTTATCCAACATAACAATGTCACGTATGCTAAGGTTTGTCATATATGTCAATATAGTCTATAAAAGGTGAAACATGTACCATTAATATTGTTTATAGTAATGACTTATATTATTTCTTGCAAATTGATAGGTGACTTTCTGTTACCACCATCAAATGTTCTCCCTCGCTTATACCAAGAATTATGTACCACTATGAAACATATTGGAATGGAGTATCAAACAATAGATGCTTATCCTAAAGATCATATTATTTATTATAAAGAACATGAAAAATGCAACAGAATGCTCAGAATGTCATACAGGAAGATATCGAGATGATCAAGTGACAAAAAAGGTGCCTCACAAGGTTCTTTCTCACATCCCCATTATTCCACATCTGAAATGATTATTCAGGTGCAATAGCTTGGCACAATTTATGGATTACCATGCACGCGGTAGGAGTCAAGATGACATTATTCAAATTCCTGCAGATGGTTCATCATTTATGGACATAGAGGAAAAGTGGCCACACTTTAAAGAGGAACCTCAAAATCTCAAGCTTTCTCTGGCTGCAGATGGTGTCAATCCACATGGAGAGATGAGATCCATTTTCTTGGTGTGGCCTATTTTTGTTATAAACAATAACCTTCCTCCATGGATGTCAATAAAGAGGGAGCACATTATGTTGGCAATGATTGTTCCAAGTATCTTATTATTTTATAATTATCTACATGTAATTATAAGTCTTGGAGTGAAATGGCCACAATAATTATCTGATGTTGTTGTTAATTTAACTAGGTAAGTACCAAGTGAAAGATATGAATGTATATATTGCACCTCTTATCAATGAGTTGTTGGTGTTATGGAATGGTTTCACTATGTATGACATCTCCTGACCAATTAGACAAAGATAATTTCAATTCCATGTAATGCTTATGTGGACAATTCATGATGCTCCAGAGTTGACACATTTCTAATGGTATGTTATGGTGAATTCTAGTTGTACGAGATAATTCAAATTTTAAAAATATACATATTTAATCCAATTTTATCATTATCTTGTAGGTCTTCAAACAAAGGGAAAATCTACATGTCCAATGTGTGGTCCAAAGATGAAATCCTGTCATTCCAAAAGTTTAAGAAAATAGGTGTTTGATGAGTATAGGTAGTTCCTCCCCAGAAATCATAAGTATCAAAGTGCAGAAAGTCATCTTTTGAATGGTAAAGAAGAGACTACATCAAAGCCTCGAAGAATGACACCTCACCTATGGTAGTTGGAATATAATATAATTCAAGGTAATATCATTCCACGTAATGGTCGATGTTTGAAAATTATATATTTTGATTATGTTTTGTTGGCTAATTATGTAGTTGATGATCTTGAAGGTCATGAAGGCATCACCGATCAGCTTCCAAAGGGACTAAAATGTTATCCCAGAGAATTTAGTAAGCTTCCCTACTATGAGCATCTACAAATTGTGCATTTGTTTGATACTATGCATATTAGAAAGAATGTAATAGAGACGCTGTGAAAAATATTTTTTGAAAGGCGTGACAAAGAAAAACTTGGCAAAATTTATAGTGACATTCATGATTCCAATCATGCAATAAAAAATATCATTGAATCAAATAGAAATAGAGACCAGATTAATGCAAGTGCTCTTCCTTGGTTATTAATAGAGCAACAAAGTAATGCCATAAAAGAAGTGATCCAAAAAATTTGATTTCCTACAAGATTTTCTGCGGATATAAGCAATCTTATATCAAAGAAAAATGATTTTGGGTCAGGGATGAAAACACATGATTGGGATACCTTCATCAAGGTAAGTCATAGTCTTTTGTATTTACAATATATTTGTGTAATTGCATTCAATTTTCATTGTATGAAATGATCAATTGACAATTGTTGCAGTATTTGCTACCCCTATCTCTCCCAAAGCATTTTGACAATAATATCAAACAAGTGATATATGATCTTGGAAAATACATGAGGTAAGCAGTGATATTTATTCAATATATGAAACAATAATATCAAACAAGTAATCTATTATAAAGTCTCGTATTTATATATTTATGTCTTGAATCCCTTTTAGGTGGGTGTCATCTAAACAAATCCATAATGAAGATATTAAATATTGGAAGAAAGGAATTTGTCGATTAATGTGTGAAATGCAAAAGTGTTTACCTCCAGCTTTTTTCAATGCACAAGAACACTACCTCATACACCAAGTTGAGGAGATTGAATTGTGTGGACTTGAAATTTTTGAAGGGTTTGGTATGACAAAGAGCACATCCTAAAGTTTCTATGGTTGAGGGATATATGGTATACTAGATGATGGTGTACGTTACTCAATATCTTCCTAATCTTGCAGCAAAGACCCATATAGATTGCATTTGGGATCTCAACTCAATTAAAAAATTTGAAGGGGAGTACTTGGTGGGAAACGGTAGATATAGGAAGCTAAAAGGTAATAAATTATGAGATGTTATTGTAGTAAATTAATTCTTAATCTTCAAAATAAATATGTTGTAAGTCATCTATTTACTTTTGTACAGCTACTAAAGAGTGAGATGCAATACATTTATTTATTGCAAACAATCAAGATTGGATGACGACATGGATTGAATGATGTCAACATGATGGTCATAGATTAACATGGGAATCCATGTCTTCATTGGTTATACAAGCTCATTGTAATGGATATCCCAATGTTACAGAAAAGGAAATAGATTTAGCATATGGTTTAAAAGATCACCAGGTACTTATAAATTTGTTAATTAATTAATCACATGTTTTTCAATTCATGATGCAATAATTTATACATGTTTGACATTATTGCAGGTGAAACACTACAAGGCTATGTTTTGCAATGGTTATAAATTTCACATCAAAAAGTCAGATTAAATGAAGAGAACTTGTGATTCTGGGATAAGTGCAGTGTTCCAGGTGACTAATATTTTATCTAGAAATGACTTACATCCTTGAGAGTCACAAAATTGATACTATGGTATTGTGGTTGATATACGTGACTGTGACTTCAATTCCTTCAAATTAGTTCTCTTCGTTGTGAAATGGTATAGACTATGACTCAATAAAAATGATCCTGATAGAACTATTATTGAACATGAAAATGGATTTCCAATGATTAATACAAGGTTGTTTGAGCCAATTGGAGAAGAGCCCTATGTTCTTCCAAGCCAATGTGAGCAGGTATTTTACTTAGAGGTTCCACATAAACTAGGTTGGTCATTTGTTGTTAGACATGATCCAAGAGGAAGACCAATAAAGTATAATGCGATGGAAGAAGATACTGAGGAAGATGAAGAAGTGGAAGATGATGTAGAACCAGATCACGATCGAGAGCTAGTCGAAGAAAAATATGAAGAAGATGATGATGATGATGTTGCTACTGATCAGGGTTATGCTGCTACTGATGCTACTACTGATGATGATGAGGAGGAGGAGGAGGAGGAGGAGGAGGAGGAGGAGGATGATGATGATGATGATGATGATGATGATGATGATGCTGATGCTAATGATGATGATGATGACAATAGTGGTGGTGGTGATGTCATCGGTAACGATGATCTTGATGATGTGATGGATGAAGAAGAATATCAATAACATGAATGAAATGTACAATTATGCTATATGTTTGGCATGTTCTAATGATTTTTTTATATGTACTACTCTTATTCACCTTGTTTTATATGTCCTACTTATATATCTTTGTTCTTTTGTTAAGAGAAATTTCATTCTAAAAGAGTGTATTTAATCTCTATATGCTTAAACAACCTCACTAGTTAAGACTATTCTCATTTGTAGTGGGCATGACTAGAATCAAATCACTTGAAAGACACCAGTATTTAGACATGCAAAAATTAGTGACATGATTAAGAAAATTACCTTTCTTTACAATTGCATGGTTGTCTTTGGTTTGTCATTTTGTTTTGAATGTCTAGTGATTTAAACCAAAGACTTCGACTTAGCCAAAAAATGTAAGTCTACATTAGTATGTTTCTTTTAATTGTAATTATAAGTAGTATGAATGAAAAAAATAATGACAATGCAATATTTGTGATAATGTAATATTTGTCAAAATAGCATCGATGACTTCAGTCAATGTACCTATGTGTCAATGTGGTGTTGGCCCAGGCATGTTGAAGATGTCATGCACAACAAGTAATCCTGGGTGTCAATTTTGGGTTTACCCAAATAGGAAAAAGGTTTGGATACATAATTATATTTTATGTTTTAAAATAATGTGACAACTAATCATTTTATGAAGAACTGATGTACATTTGGTATTGTCAGGGAAATACTAGATGTCATTACTTTCGGTGGGTCGATCAAACCACATTTACATCTACCCCATCTACATCTATACCTGATGTAGGAAATGAGTGCAACTTGTGCAAGGATCGAGAGGGAGCTAGTGCCACCAAGATTTCTTCAATGGCAAAAGCAGAAATCATATTTATGCGATGCCTTCTTTGTGTAGTTTGTGCACTACTTTGTTGGGACCATATGCATAAATGTGGTTAACAGAGGACTATTGTAGATACTGAATTTTTTTTTAGAATTTCTAGTCGATACACATAAAGAACACACACATAAACATGACAAATGAGAAACATAAATGTAGATATCACAATAGATGACAAACATAAATGTAGGCATCATAATCACAATTTTTTGGAGACAACATAATTGAATGGTATACCTAGATGATGCAACACAACTATATATCACTCCTTTGGTTCCAAGTTTACACTGTGGTAAACAAAATCCATGGATAAAAAATAAATTTAGAGAGTGGAGGAGAGCGAGAACAAAAAAATTAATACAAGTCCCTATATTATTTTTGTCATTATCACTCTCCTCATGTGCTCTCTAAATTTATTCTTCATCTTTGGGTTTTGTTTACGCAGTGTAGACATGGAATTGGAGGAGTAGTTGCATTGCATCATCTAGGTATAACACTCAATTATGTTGTGTTTCCAAAAAATTGTGACCATGATGCCTACATTTATGTTTCTTAGCTGTTGTGTCCCAGGTGTGTGTGTTTGAATGTGGACCTCTAAATCAGGCACAAACGCAACATAGTCATTGCTCAATCATGAGATAGCAAGTATGAACATGAATTATCCATCTCACAACATCAATTGAATGGATCTATTGCCTCCTATGTGGATGAGGTGTTTAATTACTCTCAATATGAGAGCCAAAAACCATGAGACCAATCCCACAATGGAGGATTTTCAAAAGCTAATATGAAAAATCAATGAAATTAATCTAGAAATGAGTGCAATTAATCTAGAAATGAGTGCAATTGATCTAGAAATGTAGAAATGAAATTATACTAAAAGCTTGAAATAAAGATGAAGTGCAATTTTAATCTAAGGACATTGAAATAAATATGATATTAATCTAAGAAAAATTAAGAAAATTCTAATCTAATATGAGATGCAATATTAAACTAAGATGAGATATTAAGCTAATTAATGCAATAAAGCTTTGAAAACAATGTAATAATGGAGACTAAATTGACTATAGTATAGATGCTCTCAAAAATTCCTCCTTTCAAATGAAGAAATGAGGTCCATTAAATAAGCAAGCCCTGGAAGAGAATGAAGGGGTTCTTGATTTGAAACTCCTGACCCTTCATTTCCATTTGAGACAAAAAAGCATGAATTACTTAATAAAAGAATGGAAAATGCCACATAGGTGGCCTTTCGAATATCTTGAATGATTAATTCAAAAAGGTGTGTCCATTCGAATATCAAGCAATTATTAATTCCTTTTTATGGGTAATTAGCCAAATGGGGTGGATTTAATTTAATTCTAAGCACTTAAGACTTTAGGATTAAATTAAATTATCATAGGGGTAATTTAGCTAATTAAAGTCAAGGACTTTAGGAATTAATTTTGACATTTAATTAATGCAATTTAGGGTCTTTGCAATTGACATTGAGTCAAGTTAAGTCAGGTAGGAGAGAGAAAATTGCCTAGGAAACTAGGACCTTGGAGATGTAAAATTGAAGATAAATGCACCCAAAAAAAGATTGAATTTATTAGGTGCCAATTTTAGGGTTTTACATTTTCCCCTCTTTGAATTGATGTGTGAATAGTACATTGATTCAAAGAATAGTCTGAAGTGAGAGATGATGAGAAATTTGGAAGTCTAGGTTAGGTTGCCAAGACACCGAACATATCAAAGCATGATTTTCTGAAGTCTAAGTTAGATTGCGAAGACAATGGTGTTGAGAGATGATGAGAATCAGGGTTAGGTTGCCCCAGTGCCCAGAATGAGATTCAGATGCAAACTTAGGACTGTCTCCAGAATCAGGGTTACATTGCCCCAATATGAAGCTTAGCCCTCCGAGACCCAGGTTAGATTGCCCAAATAATGGTCTAAGAGAGATTTTGAGAGCCGTCTCTAGAATGAAGCTTGACTCCCAGGAATTAGGGTTAGATTTCCCCAATACCTAAAATATTTCAAGAACCATCTCCAGAATGAAGCTTGATTCCCGAGGATTTGAGTTAGATTGCTTAGATACCTAAAAGATAGATGACCAGATAGCAAGATTGGAGGCACCGAGATGCCCCTAGAAATGAAAACTAAAGATTCAGATCAGACTGATTCAAGAATTGATTTGAAAAGATTCAAATGATGCAATCATCCTGCTCCCTCGAGAGTGAAATTGAAAGATGACATAAGAGGGATGATTGACAGCAAGAGGTTGCAGAGCAGAAGCAATTAGACTAGATTTGAGAAGCTCCAGAAGCACATCAGAGCAAAGTAGAGGTCCTATTGACCAAGTTTGACCATGGTTGACTAGAGTTGACTTTGATGAAAAGAGAAAAGATCTTGAGAACATGATGCAAAGATGAGGGTCTGGCAGGAAGATGACGCTAAAAGGCTGATTGCATAAGCATCCGATCCCAAAGGGTCCTTAGAATTTAAAATGTAATTTTGAGCTATCTAGAGATGTTAAATTTTGATTTTGATCCCAAAAATGGATTTAGAGTAGTTGATTTAGCCAAGGGTGCAATTTTCATGCAAAACGGAGCACTTTTGAAAATTAGGTCAAAAGTTATATAAGGCCCAGAAGGGTCATTTTCAATTCATTATTCACCTTCATCTTCTTGTGATTTTTGAGCTCTGAGAGAGAAAATGGAGGGTCTTCCATTGAATATGCATATATTTGAGCACTCGCAATGACATGCCTGGTCCACAGAGTATGACGCACTTGTAAGTAGTCAATAAACCTCCTTGTATTTCAATTCGTACAGCTTTATAGGTCAATTTAGGAAGATCTAGCTAGGTTTGAGTCGTATTATTCCAATCTCACATGAGGAAGTAGTTTCCTTGCACCGGCCTAGGTCTCCTCTTGCATGAGGAAATAGGTTCCTCGCATGACTAAGGGATTCTACATGTGGGCCCTATCTGAAAGCTCGCATGAGTTGAAAGAGGCTCCCGCTCAAGATTGTAAGAGCTCACGCAAGGTCTAGTCCTGTCTCATGTGAGAAACTGCTGCAAAATTTTGAACTCTTTTGCCAAAATTTCTCAAATTTGTGTGAAATCAACCAAGTAGGGTGTCACAGAGCCATGTCTAGGATAGATGTCATACTTCATTCATTATTTTTATGTTGAAAAACCATCATGTTTTAGATACTGATCCAATGTCATCACTTGCTTTGCATGTTAACTTCCCTGATGTTGCCTTCAGGATGCACCATCCAGTTATCACCACACTAGTGTAGAGACTCACAGATGCAGAGAGTGCCCATATTGATGCTCTTGGTCTAGGATACTTTCTTGATTTTCCCAACATTCAGGTGAATCATGGTCTGCTTATGGCACTTGTAGAGCATTTCCATTCAGAGATGAACACCTTCCACTTCTTGATGTGGAGATGATTGTGACCCCAAAGGACATATACAAGATCCTAAGGATACCCATCCATGGTACTTGAATAGAGTATGAGACACAACCGAGGCAAGGTACATTAGCCTTGAGAGTGATACTCCAAGATGATCTAGTGATGGGCCAGGCCATCTCCTGGGATGATTTGATCAGTAGGCATGGCGGTGCTCATCCTTTTTCTATCATACTTGTGAATTTCCTGAGCTGCTACATTGTTCCAGATCAATGTCAGTATAGTCTAGAGTGCGGCTGGGGCACGATGCTATGGAGGATGTTGTAGCAATGAGTTGTCAGATTTGGATGGGGCGAGTGTATGTTAGCCCACATGTACCATGAGATGCACGAGATAGTGTATTGTATCATGAGGACCATGGCGACAGGAGTATTTGTTCTTCAGATCTGGGCCTAGGAGCATCTCCCCATTTGCAGGCTAATTTTCCATGGCATTGTGTGTGTGAAAATTGTACCTGGTCTGTAGACAACACTTCAGTAAAACATTAGAGGTTAGCTAAAATCAAAATCATGCAAAATTGAAATCTAATTTAACCAAGCGATTTACTGCCTTCTACTAGGTGTGAGATTGATGTTCTCAGATTGTTATCGATATCAGTGACCTAGATGACACCTAAATGAAGGATTTCAATGCAATTGATCTAGATATGAATTGAATGCAATTAAGCTATTTTTTTGGATATTCTATGCAATAAGAATGATAAAAACTTGATATGAAATCTAATCTATATGAAATTGATCTGCTAAAATGATCTAATAATGATATGAAAAAGAATCTAAATGAATTTAAAAAAAACAAATTGATCTCACAACAATGTTGATTCGCAATAAGCTTTGATTCTCCAAATTCCAATTCTCCAACGTGATTGTGCAAAAATATGAGATGCTTTGAGATGAGCTGAGGCTTTAATTTTATAGAAATCCAAGGCTTTGGAGGTGCATGGAAAAAAGCCATAAATCACTCAGATTAACTCAGCTTGATTTTTGAGTTATCTGATAATAAAGATAATTTAATTCACAAAAATATGCAAATCATGCAAAAATAGCTTTTTAACTCAAATTAGAGTTTAGATCAGCTTTTTGAACTCCAAAAGGATGTTGACTTCTAAAAAGTCAACACTTTGCATTGATTTTCTAATTTGGAGTTTAACTGTTTCTTTTGAATGTGCATAATAATTATGAATTAATTAAATAAATAAAGTGATTTATGCTCAACTTAACTAATTTTTTAAAATAAATAATTGATTTATGGGTTAATCAATTATTTAATAAAACTTTTATTAAAAATTATATTATTAAATAATGACAACTTGCTTTAATTAATTAAAAAAAAATTTAATCAATTATTTATAAGATATTATATTTATTGTCAAAATTAAATAATATAATTAATAATAGATAGAATTAAATTTAATTACACAATTAGGTGGTAAGATATTAAATCTAATTAATTAAATATGAAAATATTCAATTAATCAAACTTAGGATAAATGTGATTTATTGCCAAATAATCATTAAATTAAAGATAATTAAGATAATTAAGAATATTGCTAGGAATATTCCTTGATGCAGAATTTAAAATAATCAATTATATTCGATGATGTGTAGATGTGCCTTAGATCAGGCCTTCGATGTCGATTTCATTCGATATGTCGATGTAGGAGGTTAATGAACTTATAGCCCTTTTTTGGGGTATTACATTTTGCCCCTCTTTGAATTACTGTGCGAACCGTAGTGGTTCAAAGATAGTTTGTGTATGATAGAGATATGAAACTGATTCGAAATTGATAATTGATATGAGATAGAAGCTGATTGATATTGATTTGATATGGAGATAATAGGTCTTGAATGACCAAAGATAATGTTCACTGTAACAGCAAATGAACCTATGATTGTGAAAAAGTGTCAAAACACCTGATTCCAAACCTTAGGATTGCTAAGAAGTGAGTGACCGGTTCTAGATTCGATTGTCTTAGCAGAACTAGCAGATATCACATCTGAACCCTTCAGTTGCCGAAGAACCAAGGAAAGAACACTATGATCCGATGGTTGCAAAAAATGATACAGTTTACAAGATTAGGAGAATACCAGATTGATATGGATCTTGATGAATCTGATATGCCCCAAGCGATGATAGATTTGCCCCAAGTGATCAGGTCTTTTTTGATGAATCAGTAACTAGACGTGGTTGTTGTCTTGATTAATGAGGAAAGATTGATAGAATTTAATTTACAGACTTTGAATGATGTGCAATACCATGCCCCCTTTGGGATTAAAATTGAAATTTGACAAGAAAAAGTCAGCGTTGATAGTTCAGAAGCATGCTAATTGATTTGAGAAGTGGTTAAACACGTCCAGGAACGTATTTTTCATCATTTAGAGGTCCAAATGACCAAGTTGACTAGGTTTGACCATAAGTTGACCATGGTTGACCAAGATGAAATTTTGATAGTTTGATGGAAGATAATCAATTAAGTTGAATACTAGATTTTTGTGATGATCGAAGGTTGATTATGCAAGTAGTTAATAATATGAATGATCTTAGATTTTGATTTTGATCCCAAAAAAGGATTCTACTTGCTATTTCATTGGAGGAACCTTCATGTGAGAGTCAGCTCTTGTTAGACTTGAAGATGCGATTTGAAGAATCATTTAAGCATTGAAGTTTGTTTAATCATTGTGAGATCATGCAAACATGCAAAATGCAAAGAGACATGCAAAATGAAATGCAACCTAAGACCTAGGACCTACTCACTGATCATATGTCGATTTGTTATCATCATTGAACTTTTAGGTAACCAGATAAATCAATACAATGCCCACTAGCTAAAAAATCCATAAACATATGAATATTGATTTGTATGCACAAGAATCAATACAACACCCATTGGTCAACAACCATGGATATATGAATATTGATTTTGTTTTTGAAGTGTCGGATTAGATATAAGCACCAAGGCACAAACACTAGGATGACCTGAATATCATGTCCATTTTGATATAGCAATTTGTGTTTAACATACACATCAAATAGTCAAGAGATCATTCTAAATCCAGTGTGAATTACCCGTAGTGACCCTTTAGCATTCAAATCCTTAGGTAAAATCATGTTTCATAGTAGGAGAAAGAACTCACTCAAAAAGACAATAGTTAGATCAAACTTCCTTGAATATTTCAAGTATCAATGGTTGAGGTACGCATGGCCATCCAATTTGAGATAGAGGCTCTTATAGTCGGACACCATTTCAATCCAAAATTTCCAAAGTTGTTAGATTTTCACATACAAGCAGAAGACAAAGAAAAGATTATGCCCCAAGTCATCACTCTCTATATCCTATAAAGAACATCATTGAAGAGCTTGAAGGGACACAATATGCAAAAATCTCAATGCGAATCAGTAAGCATACAAGGAGATAAAAGCATGTAAAAAACCATAGATTGTTTTCAGTTTTTAGTTTGATGTTGATTGCGTTGTTGTAGATGCAAAATCCTTTCTGGAGACAAGACTGACTGACTGACTCATGTGAAGCTTCAAAAGGACTCTGACTAGATATGACATGTCTTAGATACATGGGAGACCATAGGATATGTCATTGATTTCCCCCAAGTGTTAAGCATTGATAAGATACAGACGCTTGAGTTGATTGGTTTACAAACTGACTTATTGAAAACAAGAATGCGGAAACAAACCGGGAGATATGTACAAACTAAAGCAAGACTAAAAGCTGGGAAAGACCAAGATCACACTGATAGATGTAGCATTTTGAAACAAGTGGTGCTCGTTTGCCAGGTTTTCACCATCTTGGCAGAGATTCTATTTTTGCTACCATGGCGCCTGTTTCCAGGTTTTTACCAAGGCACTTTTTTTCTTTTTTTTCTTTTTTTTGTATTTTTCATTTTTTCAAATTTTTTTTTGTACTTTTGATATTTTTTTTATTTTTTTGTCAATCATCAAGGTGCCTATTGCTAGGTTTTCACCAAGATGTTCATTTTTTAAAGACTTTTTCCAATTTTTAAAATTTTTTTAGGATATTTTACCATAGACTGAATGCCTTAGGCATAGAATTTCTTCAGATGGAGAACATTGATTGGTTCTCATAGCTGTCCTCCTTCAGTCATTAAGAGTTGATAGGCACTAGAGCCAAAAGTAGTAGTGATTACAAAGGGACCTAGCCAATTGGGTTCAAACTTCCCCTTGCATTCTCGATGTGATTGATTTTTAGGATTCTCTCTCAAAACTAGATCGCCAACCTGAAATTCTCTCTGTCTGACTTTCTTGTTGTAGCCTCTAGACATTCTCTTCTGATATACTCTAAGATGATCATATGCTTCTTGTCTGTGCTCATCTAGTAGTTCAAATTCTTGCAACCTAGACACTCTGTAGTCATCATCAGCTACTAGACCATGCATTTTGATTCTGAGTGATGGGATTTTGACCTCAATAGGTAGTACCACTTCAGACCCATAAACTAAAGTGAAAGGTGTAGCCCAAGTAGGTGTTTTGATACTTGTTCTGATACTAGTTTTGATACTTGTTCTGATACTTGTTCTGATACTAGTTCTGACACTTGGTATACTTGATAGAATCTTTTTCCATTGCAAACTCCCAAGGAAGATCATATCATGCAGTCCCAACGTCTAGCAAGGTGGAGAAGAAGAGGGATTGGAAAGTTGGTGGAAGAGATGGAAGACAAGAGAATGAAGGAGAATGAAGGGGAGAAATCCTCAAGGGAAAACTCCTCAAGAATACCCAAGCTAGGGAAAAATTGTCATGTAAAGCACATTTAGACAAGCAATGAAAGGCCAACATAGGATAAGTCACAAAAGTATAATGCCAAAGAAGGAAAGGATGTATTCCAAAGGAGTAAACATGTCAAGAGGTTTCAAAGCATCGTGTTCTACTCTTTTATCTTTTTTATTAGATCAAGACCAAAGGGGAAAAGGAAGGGAATGAAAGCAAAATCATCATAAGATAGCTCACAAGATAGCCAAATGTTCGTGTATAAGTCAACCTTTTCAAGATCATAGAGAGAAGATGGAATGGATGAAATATGTAGAAGAACTACGCATGATGCCTGATTGCCAAGTTTTCATCGTGGTACTTATCCAAGGTGCCACAAGGGACTGGTTTTCACCATAGGATGAATTTAGTTCTCTTTAATTTTGCTACCAATGTGCCTGTTTCCAGGTATTCACCAAGGCACATTTTCAATTTTTATATTTTTCTTTTATTTTGGAAGAAGGCAAGCTTTTTAGATAATGCTCCTTGAAAGGATAAACCATGATATGCCAAGGATTCAAAATGAAATGCTGAAAGATGTTGATAGGGAAAGGAAGATGGAAGAGGAAAATGGAGGATAAGGTTTTATGTAAAGCAAGTGAGGTTGGAAGATAGGAGGAATAGGCAAGTGAGGAAAAATGATAGGAGGTAGAAGGATAATGAATGGAAGGACTGTGAAATGGTAAATAGAAAGGAAGGCAAGATCAACATCAACACACACCTTGAAGGTTGGCAAGAGGATAGAGGAAATGTGAATGAAGGAATATGTGAAGGAATATGGCAAATGGATAGTAGAGGTCGTGGTTTAGGTGCATGGAATGGAAGAATATTTTTGGAGGGAGATGAAGTGGAAGCTTTTGGAATCTTGAATGTCAACTTAACTTTTTGCTCAACACTAGACTCTTTCAAGAGAGACTTTGGAATCCATATAGCCATAAGTTTTTTATTTCCTTTTGATGATCTAGAGAGAATATCTTCAATGATGGATTTTGGAACCCATACTTGTCTTGTAGTTTTTTTCTTAGATATCTCTATGGACTTTATGCTTCCATGTCTATTAGAGGAGACATGGTGATCTTCTTTTTTTGATGGATTCTTGTATTGCTTCTTTTTCTTGTATTGAACATTCAAGTTACTTCCAAAACACTTGGGACTTGTGGAAGAAGGAGGATATGACTGGTTTAGATGGGTGGGTGGATGAAAAGGATTCAAGGGTATGCATCTATGTTGATCTTGAGGAAAGATAGGAGATGGAGGGATGTAAGGACCCAAGATGGATGGTGAATTAGGAGAGTTAGGAGGGGAAAGTGAAGGGTCATAAGGACCCAAGATGGAAGGTAGACGTGAAGACTTTAGTAGTGGTGGAAGAGGTCCAAGGATGGAAGTGGAAGACGCAAAAGGATAATCAATAAGTTCATCAACATCTATATGACAACCAAGGATATCAGCATCTTTAGAGTGAGGATTAGAATTTTCAATAGAATCAAGTACATGTTGAATATGAGCACCTTCTTTGATAGGATTATTCAAAACTTGCAAAGAATTAGGAAGAGTAGAAAGTGGAAGTGAACATGGAATGGTAGAATAAGAAGATGGAAGACTTTGATCTTGACAAAGATCTTTGGATAGCACAAGCTCATAATTTTTCTCTTGATTTTCAATAGGCTTAACATTGGAAGGAACAACACCATTTTTACCAACCTTAATGGAAGTATCATCTTTGGAAAGCACAAGTGTGGTAAGGTTATTTTGATTGTCAATAAGCTCAACAGTGTAAGTAGTAGCTTGATCTTGCTTAGGAGAAGACTTAAGACATGGTGGAATGCATGAAAAAGGGTGTGTGGGATCAAAAGAACCATGGAACAGATAAGAGACATTGTGAAAAGGAGTGGATGACATGGAAAGTTCTTGATCTTGATCTTTCTTTATGTTCTTTTCTTTATCATTTTTAGTGTCCTCTTGACATGGAGCCACTTCTAAGGACAAGGGATCATGCTGCAATTGTATGGAAGACTTTGGAAGAGATGGTGGAGGGCTAACTAAAGTAGGAATTATAGCATATGAAGGCTTAAGCTCTTTAGGTTTAGCATCATTGAAAGTATTTGTAGCCAAGTGAAGGTTAGTTTGAGTTTCTTTAAGAGGTAGCCCTAGAGGATAACTATAGGGAATTGTATGAAAAGTATTAGGACTTTCATTGGATGAAGGTTCTGTGAAAGATTTGAAAGACTCATAAGCTTTAGGAAATGCATGGATATTGGAAGAAGTAGGGGATGGGAGGGAACCATCACAAGATAAAGGTCCAACATTAACATGATCTTGCTTGAGAAGATAATCTTTATTTTCAGCATGAGAGTTCTTAGAGGAGAGATCCTTGTAGTATTGATGCTTCAAGCTAGCACGATGCATTTTATAGTCCTCGGTAGTAGTAGATGGATCATAATCAAGGTATTGTCCACAAAAGCCATCAAAATCTCTTTCAAAATTAGAATCATATGGATTACCATGACGATCTATCCAGTGTGATGGCCCATTTGTAGTAAGAAGGAACACACGATGAGGAGGATTCTTAGGAACATAGGTGTCATAGGTATCATTACATTGTCTATCATCATAGTCATCATAGTCTTCAAAGCTGGATGTGTCAGTCTCTGTGGAAGAGGTATCATAAGGGTTGTCACGTTGCTCACATTTTGTCCGGCGGCATGGTGACATGTACAAGTCTTTATCAAATGGAAAAGGGCATAGAGGTTCAATGGAGAACTCTTTAGGTTCCTTTTCTTTCTCAAGTTCGTTAAGTTTGACTTGCATAGCGTGGATCTATTTTGTCATAGCTGAGACTAGAATTTCTTCCGCATGTGTACTAATTCTTTGAGACATGTGCACTGATTCTCAATAGCTACTACTCTATTCCTGACATAGTGATTCATTCGACAGATTCTGAAATTAGGCTGAAAAAGCTAAATATCTAGTAATTTTGACAATTTTTTGACAACTTTCAAAAATTTCCCAAATGACACTCTGCAGACTCGTATGACAGTGGGTCTATTACTAGATGATAGTAAGAAACTCGTACGAAAGTGGGTATGCTCCTAGATGATAGTCTAGAAACTCGTACGACACTGGGTGTTTGTTGAAACGATAATCCAACTTCCAAATGACAGTGGGTGCCTGATGAAATGATACTCGGTCAACTATCATACGACAGTAGCTATGCTCCCAGACAACACTGGGTGTCTGATGAAATGACAGTCTGAAAAAACTCATACAACACTGGGTGTCTGATGAAACGACAGTCCGAAAAACTTGAATGACAGTTTGAAAAACTCATACGACACTGTACAGACCGAAATTAAAAATAACGTCCTACTGAGAATACCACCAGAATAGGTAGCAGCAGGGGAGTTCTAATAGAGAAATGATAGAAGATTGATAGAAATGAAGGGAAGCCCATTTCAGGGGCCCCACAGTGGGTGCCAGAGATGTGGGTGTGAAAACTGTACCTATTCTATAGACACAACACTTCAGTAAAACATTAGAGGTTAGCTATAATCAAAATCATGCAAAATTAAAATCTAATTTAACCAAGTGATTTACTGCCTTCTAGTAGGTGCGAGATTGATGTTCTCAAATTTTTATCAAGATTAGTGACCTAGACGACACCTAAAAGAAGGATTTGAATGCAATTGATCTAGATATGAATTGAATGCAATTAAGCTATTTTTTTAGATTTTCTATGCAATAAGAATGATAAAAACTTGATATGAAATCTAATCTATATGAAATTGATCTGAGAAAATGATCTAATAATGATATGAAAAAGACTCTAAATGAATGTAAAAAAAAAAAATTGATCTCACAACAATGTTGATTCGCAATAAGCTTTGATTCTCCAAATTCTAATTCTCCAACATGATTGTGCAAAAATATGAGATGCTTTGAGATGAGCCAAGGCTTTAATTTTATAGAAATCCAAGGCTTTGGAGGTGCATGGAAAAAAGCCATAAATCACTCAGATTAACTCAGCTTGATTTTTGAGTTATCTGATAATAAAGATAATTTAATTCACAAAAACATGCAAATCATGCAAAAATAGCTTTTTAACTCAAATTAGAGTTTAGATCAACTTTTTGAACTTCAAAAGGATGTTGAGTTCTAAAAAGTCAACACTTTGCATTGATTTTCTAATTTGGAGTTTAACTGTTTCTTTTGAATGTGCATAATAATTATGAATTAATTAAATAAATAAAGTGATTTATGCTCAACTTAACTGATTTTTGAAAATAAATAATTGATTTATGGGTTAATCAATTATTTAATCAAACTTTTATTAAAAACTATATTATTAAATAATGACAACTTGCTTTAATTAATTAAATAAAAATTTAATCAATTATTCATAATATATTAGATTTATTATCAAAATAAAATAATACAATTAATAATAGATAGAATTAAATTTAATTACACAATTAAGTGGCAAAATATTAAATCTAATTAAATATGAAAATATTCAATTAATCAAACTTAGGATAAATGTGATTTATTGCCAAATAACCATTAAATTAAAGATAATTAGGATAATTAGGAATATTGCTAGGAATATTCCCTAATGCAGAATTTAAGATAATCAATTAGATTCGATGATGTGTAGATGTGCCTTAGATCAGGACTTCGATGTCAATTTCATTTGATATGTCGATGTAGGAGGTTAATGAACTTATAGCCCATTTTTGGGGTATTACATTTTTCCCCTCTTTGAATTATTGTGCGAAGCATAGTGGTTCAAAGATAGTCTGTGTATGATAGAGATATGAAACTGATTCAAAATTGATAATTGATATGAGATAGAAGTTGATTGATATTGATTTGATATTGATATGGAGATAATAGGTCCTGAATGACCAAAGATAATGTTCACTATAACAAAAAATGAACCTATGATTGTGAAAAAGTGTGAAAACACCTGATTCCAAACCTTAGGATTGCTAAGAAGTGAGTGACTGGTTCTAGACTCGATTGTCTTAGCAGAACTAGCAAGTATCACATCCGAACCCTTCAGTTGCCGAAGAACCAAGGAAAGAACACTATGATCCGATGGTTGCAAAAGATGATACAGTTTACAAGATTAGGAGAATACCAGATTGATATGGATCTTGATGAATTTGATATGCCTCAAGTGATGATAGATTTGCCCGAAGCGATGAGGTCTTTTTTGATGAATTAGTAACTAGACATGGTTGTTGTCTTGATTACTGAGGAAAGATTGATAGAATTTGATTTATAGACTTTGAATGATGTGCAATACCAT
Organism: Chamaecyparis obtusa; assembly: GCA_027943335.1. NCBI lineage: Eukaryota > Viridiplantae > Streptophyta > Pinopsida > Cupressales > Cupressaceae > Chamaecyparis > Chamaecyparis obtusa. The sequence goes on from BSBK01001789.1 coordinate 152,220, forward strand.
GCCCCCTTTGGGATTAAAATTGAAATTTTACAAGAAAAAGTCAGCGTTGATAGTTCAGAAGCATGAAAATTGATTTGAGAAGTGGTTAAACATGTCCAGGAATGTATTCTGCATCATTTAGAGGTCCAGATGACCAAGTTGACTAGGTTTGACCATGAGCTGACCATGGTTGACCAAGTTGAAATTTTGATAGTTTGATGGAAGATAATCAATTAAGTTGAATACTAGATTTATGTGATGATCAAAGGTTGATTATGCAAGTAGTTAATAATATGAATGATCTCAGATTTTGATTTTGATCCCGAAAAAGGATTCTACTTGCTATTTCATTGGAGGAACCTTCATGTGAGATTCAACTCTTGTTAGACTTGAAGATGCGATTTGAAGAATCATTTAAGCATTGAAGTTCGTTTAATCATTGTGAGATCATGTAAACATGCAAAATGGAAAGACACATGCAAAATGAAATGCAACCTAAGACCTAGGACCTACTCACTGATCATATGTCGATTTGTTAACATAATTGAACTTTTAGGTAACCAAATAAATCAATACAATGCCCACTAGCTAAAAAAACCATAGACATATGAATATTGATTTGTATGTGCAAGAATCAATACAACACCCACTGGTCAACAACCATGGATATATGAATATTGATTTTGTTTTTAGAATGTCGGATTAGATATAAGCACCAAGGCACAAACGCTAGGATGACCTGAATATCATGTCCATTTTGATATAGCAATTTGTGTTTAACATACACATCAAACGGTCAAGAGATCATTCTAAATCTAGTGTGAATTACCTTAGTGACCCTTTAGCATTCACATCCTTAGGTAAGATGGTGTTTCATAGTAGGAGAAAGAACTCACTCAAAAAGACAATAGTTAGATCAAACTTTCTTAAATTTTCTGGGTATCAATGGTCAAGGTACGCATGGCCATCCAATTTGAGATAGAGGCTCTTACAGTCAGACACCATTTCAATCCAAAATTTCCAAAGTTGTTAGATTTTCACATACAAGCAGAAGACAAGGAAAAGATTATGCCCCCAGTCATCACTCTCTAAATCCTATAAAGGACATCATTGAAGAGCTCAAAGGGACACAATATGCAAAACTCTCAATGCGAATCACTAAGCATACGAGGAGATAAAAGCATGTAAAAAAGCATAGATTGTTTTTAGTTTGATGTTTGATGTTGATTGTGTTGTTGTAGATGCAAAATCCTTTCTGGAGACAAGACTGACTGACTGACTCACGTGAAGCTTCAAAAAGACTCTGACTGGATATGACACATCTCAGATACATGGGAGACCATAGGATATGACATTGATTTCCCGCAAGTGTTAAGCATTGATATGATACAGACGCTTGAGCTGATTGGTGTACAAATTGACTTATTGAAAACAGGAATGCAGAAACAAACCGGGAGATATGTAAAAACTAAAGCAAGACTAAAAGCTAGGAAAGCCCAAGATCACACTAATAGATGGAGCATTTTGAAACAAGTGGTGCTCATTTGCCAGGTTTTCACCATCTTGGCAGAGATTCTATTTTTGCTACCAAGGCGACTGTTTACAGGTTTTCACCTAGGCACTTTTTTTTTTTCATTTTTTTATATTTTTCATTTTTTCAATTTTTTTTTTTGTACTTTTGATATTTTTTTTATTTTTTTGTGAATCATCAAGGTGCCTATTGCTAGGTTTTCACCAAGATGTTCATTTTTTCAAGACTTTTTCCAATTTTAAAATTTTTTTCAAGATATTTTACCATAGACTGAATGCCTTAGACATAGAATTTCTTTAGACGGAGAACGTTGATTGGTTCTTAGAGCTATTCTCCTTTAGTCATTGAAAATTGATAGGCACCAGAGCCAAAAGTAGCAGTGATTACAAAGGGATCCAACCAATTGGGTTCAAACTCCCCTTGCGTTCTCGATGTGATTGATTTTTAAGATTCTCTCTCAAAACTATATCGCCAACCTAAAATTATTTGTGTTTGACTTTCTTGTTGTAGCGTCTAGACATTCTATTTTGATATACTCTGAGATGATCATACGCTACTTGTCTACACTCATCTAGTAGTTTAAGTTCTTTCAACCTAGACACTCTGTAGTCATCATTGGCTTCTAGACCATGCATTCTGATTTTGAGTGATGGGATTTTGACCTTAATAGGCAGTACCACTTCAAACCCATAAACTAAAGTGAAAGGTGTAGCCCTAGTAGGTGTTCTGATACTTGTTCTGATACTGGTTTTGATACTTGTTCTTATACTTGTTCTCATATTGGTTCTGACACTTGGTATACTTGATAGAATCTTTTTCCATTGCAAACTCCCAAGAAAGATCATATCATGCAGTCCCAATGTCCAGCAAGGTGGAGAAGAAGAGGGATTGGAAAGTTGGTGGAAGAGATGGAAGACAAGAGAATGAAGGAGAATGAAGGGGAGAAATCCTCAAGGGAAAACTCCTCAAGAATACCCAAGCTAGGGAAAAATTGTCATGTAAAGCACATTTAGACAAGCAATGAAAGGCCAGCATAGGATAAGTCACAAAAGCGTAATGCCAAAGAAGGAAAGGATGTAGTCCAAAGGAGTAAACATGTCAAGAGGTTTCAAAGCATCGTGTTCTACTTTTTTGTCTTTTTTTATTAGATCAAGACCAAAGGGGAAAAGGAAGGGAATGAAAGCAAAATCATCATAAGATAGCTCACATGATAGCCAAATGTTTGTGTATAGGTCAACCTTTTCAAGATCATAGAGAGAATATGGAATGGATGAAATATGTAGAAGAACTACGCATGATGCCTAATTGCCAAGTTTTCATCCTGCTACTTATCCAAGGTGCCACAAGGGATTGGTTTTCACCATAGGATAAATTTAGTTCTCTTTACTTTTGCTACCAATGTGCCTGTTTCCAGGTATTCACCAAGGCACATTTTCAATTTTTATATTTTTTTTTAATTTTGGAAGAAGGCAAGCTTTTTAGATAATGCTCCTTGAAAGGATAAACCATGATATGCCAAGGATTCAAAATGATATGCTCAAAGATGTTGATAGGGAAAGGAAGATGGAAGAGGAAAATGGAGGATAAGGTTTTATGTAAAGAAAGTGAGGTTGGAAGATAGGAGGAATAGGCAAGTGAGGAAAAATGATAGGAGGTAGAAGGATAATGAATGGAAGGATTGTGAAATGGTAAATGGAAAGGAAGGCAAGATCAACATCAACACATTCCTTGAAGGGTGGCAAGAGGATAGAGGAAATGTGAATGAAGGAATACGTGCAAGAATATGGCGAATGGATAGTAGAGGTTGTGGTTTAGGTACATGGAATGAAAGAATATTTTTGGAGGGAGATGAAGTGGAAGCCTTTGGAAGCTTGAATGTCAACTTAACTTTTTGCTCAACACTAGACTCTTTCAAGAGAGACTTTGGAATCCATATAGCCATAAGTTTTTTATTTCCTTTTGATGATCTAGAGAGAATATCTTCAATGATGGATTTTGGAACCCATACTTGTCTTGTAGTTTTTTTATTAGATATCTCTATGGACTTTATGCTTCCATGTCTATTAGAGGAGACATGGTGATCTTCTTTTTTTGATGGATTCTTGTATTGCTTCTTTTTCTTGTATTGAACATTCAAGTTACTTCCAAAACACTTGGGACTTGTGGAAGAAGGAGGATATGACTGGCTTAGATGGGTGGGTGGATGAAAAGGATTCAAGGGTATGCATCTATGTTGATCTTGAGGAAAGATAGGAGATGGAGGGATGTAAGGACCCAAGATGGATGGTGAATTAGGAGAGTTAGGAGGGGAAAGTGAAGGACATAAGGACCCAAGATGGAAGGTAGATGTGAAGCCTTTACTAGTGGTGGAAGAGGTCCAAGGATGGAAGTGGAAGACGGAAAAGGGTAATCAATAAGTTCATCAACATCTATATGACAACCAAGGATATCAGCATCTTTAGAGTGAGGATTAGAATTTTCAATAGAATCAAGTACATGTTGAATATGAGCACCTTCTTTGATAGGATTGTTCAAAACTTGCAAAGACTTAGGAAGAGTAGAAAGTGGAAGTGAACATGGAATGGTAGAATAAGAAGATGGAAGACTTTGATCTTGACAAAGATCTTTGGATAGCACAAGCGCATAATTTTTCTCTTGATTTTCAATAGGCTTAACATTGGAAGGAACAACACCATTTTTACCAACCTTAATGGAAGTATCATCTTTGGAAAGCACAAGTGTGGTAAGGTTATTTTTATTGTCAATAAGCTCAACAGTGTAAGTAGTAGCTTGATCTTGCTTAGGAGAAGACTTAAGACATGGTGGAATGCATGAAAAAGGGTGTGTAGGATCAAAAGAAGCATGGAATAGATAAGAGACATTGTGAAAAGGAGTGGATGACATGGAAGGTTCTTGATCTTGATCTTTCTTTATGTTCTTTTCTTTATCATTTTTAGAGTCCTCCTTACATGGAGCCACTTCTAAGGACAAGGGATCATGCTGCAATTGTATGGAAGACTTTGGAAGAGATGGTGGAGGACTAGCTGAAGTAGGAATTATAGCATATGAAGGTTTATGCTCTTTAGGTTTAGCATCATTGAAAGTATTTGTAGCCAAGTGAAGGTTAGTTTGAGTTTCTTTAAGAGGTAGCCCTAGAGGATAACTATAGGGAATCATATGAAAAGTATCAGGACTTTCATTTGATGAAGGTTTTTTGAAAGATTTGAAAGACTCAGAAGCTTTAGGAAATGCATGGATATTGGAAGAAGTAGGGAATGGGAGGGAACCATCACAAGACAAAGGTCCAACATTAACATGATCTTGCTTGAGAAGATAATCTTTATTTTTGACATGAGAGTTCTTAGAGGAGAGATCCTTGTAGTATTGATGCTTCAAGCTAGCACGATGCATTTTATAGTCCTCGGCAGTAGTAGATGGATCATAATCAAGGTATTGTCCACAAAAGCCATCAAAATCTCTTTCAAAATTGGAATCATATGGATCACCATCACGATCTATCTAGTGTGACGGCCCATTTGTAGTAAGCAGGAACACAAGACAAGGAGGATTCTTAGGAACATAGGTGTCATAGGTATCATTACATTGTCTATCATCATAGTCATCATAGTCTTTAAAGATGGATGTGTCACTCTCTGTGGAAGAGGTATCATAAGGGTTGTCACATTGCTCAAATTTTTTTGGGGGGCACGGTGACATGTACAAGTCTTTATCAAATGGAAAAGGGTACAGAGGTTCCATGGAGAACTCTTTAGGTTCCTTTTCTTTCTCAAGTTCGTTAAGTTTGACTTGCATAGTGTGGATCTGTTTCATCATAGCTAAGATTAGAATTTCTTCCTCATGTGTACTAATTATTTGAGACATGTGTACTAATTCTCAATAGCTACTGATCTATTCCCGACACAGTGATTCATTTGACAAATTCTGATATTAGGCTGAAAAAGCTAAATATCTAGCAATTTTGACAACTTTAAAAAATTTCCCAAACGACACTCTACAGACTCCTACGATAGTGGGTCTATTACCAAATGATAGTAAGAAACTTGTACGATAGTGGGTATGCTCCTAGGTGACAGTCTGGAAACTCGTACGACACTGGGTGTCTGATGAAATGATAATCCAACTTCCAAATGATAGTGGGTGCCTGATGAAATGATACTCGGTCAACTGTCATACGATAGTGGGTATGCTCCCAGATGACACTGGGTGTCTAATGAAATGACAGTCTAAAAAAAATTGTACGACACTGGGTGTCTGATGAAATGACAGTCCAAAAAACTCATACGACAGTCTGAAAAACTCGTAGGACACTGTACAGACCGAAATTAAAAATAACGTCCTACTGAGAATACCACCAGAATAGGCAGCAACAGGGGAGTTCTGATAGAGAAATGATAGAAGATTGATAGAAATGAAGGGAAGCCTATTTCAGAGGCCCCACAATGGGTGCCAAAGATGTGGGTGTGAAAATTGTACCTGGTCTGTAAAGACAACACTTCAGTAAAACATTAGAGGTTAGCTATAATCAAAATCGTGCAAAATTGAAATCTAATTTAACCAAGTGATTTACTACCTTCTAGTAGGTGCAAAATTGATGTTCTCAGATTGTTATTGAGATTAGTGACCTAGACGACACCTAAATGAAGCATTTGAATGCAATTGATCTAGATATGAATTGAATGCAATTAAGCTATTTTTTTGGATTTTCTATGCAATAAGAATGATAAAAACTTGATATGAAATCTAATCTATATGAAATTGATCTGCTAAAATGATCTAATAATGATATGAAAAAGAATCTAAATGAATTTAAAAAAAAACAAATTGATCTTACAACAATCTTGATTCGCAATAAGCTTTGATTCTCCAAATTCCAATTCTCCAACGTGATTGTGCAAAAATATGAGATGCTTTGAGATGAGTTGAGGCTTTAATTTTATAGAAATCCAAGGCTTTGGAGGTGCATGGAAAAAATCCATAAATCACTCAGATTAACTCAGCTTGATTTTTGAATTATCTGATAGTAAAGATAATTTAATTCACAAAAACATGCAAATCATGCAAAAAGAACTTTTTAACTCAAATTAGAGTTTAGATCAACTTTTTGAAGTCCAAAAGGATGTTGAGTTATAAAAAGTCAACACTTTGCATTGATTTTCTAATTTGGAGTTTAACTGTTTCTTTTGAATGTGCATAATAATTATGAATTAATTAAATAAATAAAGTGATTTATGCTCAACTTAACTGATTTTTGAAAATAAATAATTGATTTATGGGTTAATCAATTATTTAATCAAACTTTTATTAAAAACTATATTATTAAATAACGACAACTTGCTTTAATTAATTAAATAAAAATTTAATCAATTATTCATAAGATATTATATTTATTGTCAAAATTAAATAATATAATTAATAATAGATAGAATTAAATTTAATTACACAATTAGGTGGCAAGATATTACATCTAATTAATTAAATATGAAAATATTCAATTAATCAAACTTAGGATAAATGTGGTTTATTGCCAAATAATCATTAAATGAAAGATAATTAGGAATATTGTTAGGAATATTGCTAGGAATATTCCCTGATGTAGAATTTAAGATAATCAATTAGATTCGATGATGTGCAGATGTGCCTTAGATCAGGACTTCGATGTCGATTTCATTCGATATGTCTATGTAGGAGGTTAATGAACTTATAGCCCATTTTTGAGGTATTACAGGCACATGGTAGCATCTTGAGCCATTTATTTATAGGTACGTAGGTGTCATGACCCAGTCTCTGTTGGGAAAGATAGAGTAGTGGAGGGGGTAATTGGACAGCATGGTAGTAGTAGTATGGTGACCCTAGGTGGCCACAAAGCCATGGGATGATGCTCATCGGGAGCTGTCACATATGTTTGTTTCACGTCCACTGATCGCGCAGAGTGTCCATACCATTGAGATGTTCCATGTCACACGTGTCCTGTGCCAATTCGGTAGATAGCAAGACATATCACATGAGTACTGCCCCTACACTCACTTCTCCAATGAGGAGAAGAAGGGGCAGCGTGCGAGATTAGATCCCAGATGATGTGTGATTGAGGAACACATACTAGCTCTACAGTGGGACTACATGGTGGGGGTCACTAATGCAGGGGTGACTCTTGTATACAAAGATCATGTGATAGCATATCCTCACCCAAGGTTTACAGATCTAGTTGGTGCGGGAGCCCAGCAGCGGCCTACACAGCAGCAGTAGGCATAGGACTAGCAGGCACCAACCTATCAGGCACCACAACAGGCACCACAACAAGCACCATAGCAAGCACCACAATAGGAGAGATTATTGAGACCCTGAGAAGGCTAGATTAGCATCCCAGCTAGGATTATGGGCTCAGATGTAGGAGCTAGGAGCAGTGGGGCCCAACAAAGGTCCACCAGGTAGCAAACTAGAGATACTTCATAGTAGGCTCCTTCAGATGATGATACAGACATGCTTGACATTCCACCAGGAGCCGAGACACCTCAGTTGTAGGAGGCTCTCAGGAAGAGCCATGAGAGGATACAACAAGTGTAGTGAGAGTGGGATGATTACCACACCTGATTCATTTAGAGGAGACCCATGTAGCAGACAGAGATGTTGAGATCAGATAGCTATAGGATGAGCTGGCACATTCTAGGATAGAGATGAGGTACGAGGCTGCTCAGGTAGCATATTATTATGCATCTTACTATGGGGTTGTCCCAGATTTGTCAGAGCAGGTACCACCATTCGCTGATTACATTGGAGCTCCATAGGGACGTCCACCAACACTGCCATAGGCACTGCCATAGGCACCATTATAGGCCCCACTACAGTAGGCACCATAGGCTCCTCATCAATAGGAAACTCCATAGCGGCTGATGCCCTTACCACAAAGACCATTGCCACCACCTCCTCTAGGTGGCAGTGGATCTTGATGTATTCATTATTGTTGTAGCTCATTTTTGAGAGATGTGTATTGTAGTCATTTTTGATAATGTGCTCGAGTAGCACCTTCTTCTTTTGTATATGACATTTGATCGATATATATATATATATATATATATATATATATATATATATATATATATATATATATATATATATATATATATATATATATATATATATATATATATATATATATATATATATATATATATATATATATATATATATATATATATATATATATATATATATATATATATATATATATATATATATATATATATATATATATATATATATATATATATATATATATGAGATCGACATTTTGATATCATCGTACTTGTTGTATATTGATTTGATGTATGATGTTTATGAGATGTTTTCCTACATGCTTAGATATATGGATAGAAATGTATGAAATGCACATGTTTCCTTTTATGAATATGTACATGTTTTAGTTTATGATGATGTAGTGTGAAATGTAGTGGTAGATGAATAAGAATGTATGTAGATGTGTAATGTATGATTTATGCTTATAGTGAATGCAAATGTATATGTAGATGCAAATGAATTTATGGATGCAAATGGAAATGAAATGAAAATGCATATGTAATGTATATGGTACTAATCATCTCATGCAAGATTGTACCAATATATGACAGGTACTAACCAAAAAGATAGATACGTTTGAAGATCGAAAGTGAGGACCAGACACTTGTGCAGCCAAGAAGAATCCGGGACAAAAGATGAGGACCTTTGATGAATAGAAAGCAATCAAGAGAGCACCAAAACACTGTCTCAAATGCAAGCCTAGAATGAAAAATGCAAGCCTAAGCTAAATGCAAGCCCCAAATGAGAATGCAAGCCCCGGGACTTGGTTGTTGGACTCACTATATTTATCATCATCGAGTTTATTTAAGCATGGGATGATTGCAAGATTTTATACAATCCTCACTAATATTGCAATTATGTGAATATGAATATGACATAAGTCTTAGATTTTTCGGAATGAGGTGTAAGCATTAAGGCACAAGAAGCCAGAATGACCTGAACACCTATTACTTTAGATTTAGTAAGTTAACATAAGCATCAAAGCACAATTGGTAGAATGACCTGAATGTTGCTTGCAAACAAACACACTAGACATGCGAGAGTCCCTTCTTTTGCCAAAGAGTGCTCGTAGTGACCCTTACATTCACTTAGTAGGACAAGCATTAGCAACTATACTTGTAGCAGAAAGAAGTCACTGAAAATAGACAAGGAGAAGAACCAACCTCACCAAAGAGTCCATATAAAAGGAGTTGAGGTATGCATGGCCATCCAATACGAGATGAAGGCTCTTACAGACAGACACCCCTCTTAGATAGATTATTTGGATCATTGGAACTAAACCAACAAAAAGAAAGAAAAGAAAAAGAAAAAAAACAAACAAGCAAAGGAAAAGCTCAGCATGCTTCAAAGGACCACAAAGTTAGTTTTCAGTTTCAGTTTACATTTGTGTTCGAGTGGATTGAAGTTGAATTGAAAGAAAACAACATTCGAAGTCTCAACGGGATAGCGACAACAAGTAGACGTAGTGAGAACCACTAGTGACCATCACAAGAGATAAAGTCTCAAGAAGATATCAGAGTGCGGACCAAGTATCAGTAGGTGAATGCAGTGAGAACCATTGGTGACCGATACAAGGAAGATTCTCAAAAGAGAGAATAAAGCACGAGTGAAACATCATCAGGCAAATGAAATGAGGACCATTGGTGATTGATGTAAGGAGGAGATCCCAAAAGAGAGAGGTTCTAACAAGAGCTAAGTATCAGTAGGCAGGCATAGTGAGAACCACTGGTGACCAATACATGAGAGATCCTCAAGGAGAGAAATCTCAAAAGTAGCTAGGCATCAGCAAGAAAACAAAGAAAGAACTATTGGTGACTGATGCACAAACAAAACTTCTGAAAGTGATAGGACAATGCCCCCTAGACGAGGGAGGTGCCCCCAAGTGTGAACCAGTTCCAATCCATGAGGAGTTGAGGAAAATCTTGAAGACAACTGAAGGCAAGAGCATGAGTTGGCAAACTAAAGAAGGAAATGAGCTAAAAGCAGGAGACAAACTAAAGCAGGAAAGTGGGAAAGAAAACTAAAGCAGGAAACTAAAAACCAAGTGACACTGAGATGAGATGTAACTTCAGGAAAGGAGAGGTGCTTGTTTACCAGGCTTTCACTATCTTGGTAGAAATTCTATTTTTTCTACGATGACACCTGTTTACCAGGTTTTCATCAATGGCACATTTTCTTCTTTTTCAATTTTTTTTTACTTTTCTCTTTTTTTGTATTTTTTTGTATTTTTTAATATTTCATTTTTTTGTATTTTTTATCTTTTCACTTTTTTTTGTATTTTGTATTTTTCAATTTTGTATTTTTTATTATTACCAAGGCACCTGTTTACCAAGTTTTCACCAAGATAATAGATACATCAAAGCGCTTGTTTACTAGGTTCTCACTAAGATGATCATTTTTTTCAGGACATTTTGCAATTTTTAGGATTTTTTGCAATATATAATTTTTTTTAATTTTTGCAGGACCAATAAATATGTACATGAGCATGCTGAGAATGTCTCAACTATAGAATTTCTTTAGATGAAGAGTGTTGATAGGCTCTTTGAGTTTCTCTCCTTCAGTGGTGGAGAGTCGATAAGCGATAAGCGCCAGACCCAAATGTTGTAGTAATGACATGGACCAAGCCAGTTTGGTTCAAATTTGCCTTTCTGAACTTGTTGCTATTTTTGGGGTTCTCTCTTAGGAAGAGATCACCCACTTGGAATTCTCTTTGTCTGACTTTCTTATTATAGGATTTTGACATTCTCTTTTGATATGCTCAGAGATGATCAAACGCTACCCTCCGACGTTCATCAAGCAACTCAAGCTCTTGAAGTCGGGATATTCTATTATCTTCATCAGTGATGAGGCCTCTCAGAGAGATTCACAATGTCAGAATCTTGACCTCAATAGGTAATACTACCTCTGATCAATAAACCAAGGTGAAAGGAGTGGCCCCCATTGGTGTTCAGATACTTGTTCTGTAGGCCCACAAATTTGGATTAATCTGGACATGCCAATCTCTACCAGATTTATGAACTATTCGTTGCAAGATTTTTAGAATTGTCTTATTAGAAGCCTCTTCTTGTCCATTACCCTGGGGATAATAGATAGATGACCAATGTTGAATAATTCTAAATTTATTACATAAGTCTGTCAGGTCCTTATTTTTGAATTGTCCCCCATTGTCAATGATAATAGATGAGGGTATGCCATATTTGCAAATGATATAGTTCAATATAAACATAGCAATGGTCTTGCCATCTGCTATAGTGAGAGGCACTACCTCAACCCACTTGGTAAAGTAATCAGTAGCTGTGATGATGAACTTGTGCCCTCTTGAAGATGAAGGATGTATCTGACTGACCAAGTCAAAGGCCCATTGTTGAAATGGCCAGAAACTGATGAGAGGACTAAGTTCATGAGTAGGAGCATGAATCAAGTTCCCATGAAATTGGCATTGCTTGCAAGTCTTAGCATATTGAACAGCTTTTTTTTCCATGTTCAGCCAGTAATAGCCAGCTCTAATAAGTTTTTGGGCTAATGTCAGACCACTAGAATGAGACCCACATATACCTTTGTGTACCTTGGCTAGCGCATGCTTGGACTCATTAGGTTCTAAGAACCTAAGGAGGGTACCATCTAGACCCCATCTATAAAAGTCATTTGCTATGAGGACATACCATGAGGTAGTATGAATGAGGTGATGCTTTTCATTCTAGGTATAAGTGTCAGGAATGATCTGGTCATGAAGGTAGGAAAATATATGGTGGTAGCAGGATGAATCATGTCCAATGACTGAACAAATCATCTTGGATTCAAGAATATCATAGGTAGGGTAGTGTAATGCCTCCACCAGGAACTCATGTCTGAAGTCATTTTTTGGCGTTTGTAACATTGAAGCAAGAGTGGCCATTGCATCAGTTGCTTTATTGTTTGCCCTTGGAATCTATTGGAAAGAAATGTGTGCAAAATATTGTTTAAGATCATCTACCATCCTTTTGTAAGGTATTAGTTTGTCATCTTTAGTTTGGTAGACATCATTGACTTAATTGATGATTAACTGCGAGTCTCCAAAGACCTGGAGTGCATCCACATGCCATTAAAGGGCCATCTTCATGCCATTAATGAGAGCTTCATATTTAGCTATGTTGTTCATTTTGGGAAACAAAATTTTATATGCTTTTGGCAATGAGTATATTTGAGGTGTAATAAATAGAATGCCTGCACCAAATCCCTGCTAAGTGAATGATCCATCAAAGAACATGCTCCAAGATTGATGTGTGAGAAGCATGATGGAGTCATCTAGAAATTCAATACTCAAAGGTTGCTGATATTTTAAAGGAGCCTCCACCAACTAATCAGCAATCGCTTGTCCTTTAATGGCTTTTCTTTCTATGTACTCAATGTCAAATTCACTGAGTATCATTACCCATTTTGCTAATCTACTCGTGAGGGCAGCCTTGCTCAAAAAGTATTTTAGTGGATCAATCTTTGCAATAAGCCTCATGGTATGAGCTAGCATATAATGCCACAATTTCTAAGAACTGAATAGCACTACTAAACAAGCCTTCTCAATGACAGAGTAATTCATTTCATAAGCAACCAATGTTCTGTTGATATAGTAGATGGCTCTTTCTTTATTATTCTGATCTTCTTGAGCTAAGAGAGCACCCAAGGATGTGTTTGTTGCTAAGATGTACAAGATAAGTGGCTTCCCATGAATAGGAGGCATCAGTATAGGTGGATTAGCAAGATATTGTTTTATTTGAGTAAGCCCCTTGTTGCATTCCTCATTCCATTTATAAGTCACATTCTTATGCAAAGTTTTAGTAAATGGTTGTGACTTGTCAGCCAAATGTGAAATGAAATGCCAGATGGATTGTAGCCTTCCTTGTAATCCTCTCATTTGACTGATATTCTTGGGTGGAGGAATGTCCATAATAGCTTGTACCTTTTTAGGATCAACTTCTATGCCTTTAGCTAAAATGATATAACCCAAGAGTTTCCCAGAAGTAACACCAAAAGCACATTTCTTTGGATTAAGCCGGAGACTGAATTGTTCCATGCGGTCAAGGATGGGACCTAAGTCTGTGAGGTGAGTTCTTCACTACATGCTTTTGGCTAATGTATCATCTACATAATCCTCCATTGTTTTATGCATCATATCATGGAAGATAGTAGTAACAACTCTTTGGTATGTTGCTCCTACATTCTTAAGCCCAAAAGGCATGACATTCCAGAAAAATGTGCCCCAGGCACATGTAAAAGTAGTATTTTCTTGATCTTCTAGTGCAATTTTGATTTGATTATAGCTAGAAAATCCATCCATCAAGGAATACATCTAATATCCTGCTATCATGTCAACTATCATATCAATATTAGGCAGTGGGAAGTCATCCTTGGACACGACTTATTTAGATCTCTGAAATCCATACACACACAAATGGATTTATCATGTTTAGTGACTAGAACAATGTTTTAAATCCATTTTGCATAATCAATAGTTCTTATGAAGCCAGCCTTAAGAAGCTTTTCCAGCTCTACTTTAACCAAAAGTGCTACATGTGGATGCATTTTTCACAGCTTCTGTTTAACAGGTTTGATACCTGGTACAATGGAAAAATGATGCATGCTTAGATTGGGATCTAATCCAGGCATGTCAAAATAGGTCCATGCAAATTTTATTTTCTTACTCTGAAAGAATCTTGTGAACTATTCTTTTTCTTCAGCAGACAATGATTGTGCTAGGTGAATAATCTATGGAGCAGCCTCTATACCCAAATTGACTGGCTATGTTCGCTCAATCAATACTGATGACCTCTCTTAAAAGTGGCTTGGAAGCATGTCAAGTATCTCATCCTTGGGTGCCTTAGAGAATTTTTCACCCTCAGATACGTCTTTTATTTCTACTATTTTTGGCTCTGATACTGCCACAAAGTGGTTTTCACCATCAAAGCATCTATTTTTTCTTCTTTTAATTTTTTGACTGAGATACTTGATATCTACCTTTGTCATGTTGACAATGCTTTATTTGGTGGAGGACATCATAGGTTCAATAGCATGAAGGTAATAGGCTAGATCATAATCAGTCTGGAATGTTAGGACTTCATTGGATTCGAAAGGGGAGTTCCAATTTATTCGATCAGGATGGCGGAGTGAAAGGGAAGTAGTGACTAGTTCAACTGCGTTCATGGTATAACCCTCAAAAGCACTGACAAGAAAGTCAAGACCTAGAGCGATCTCATCCAAATGAGAATTCAAATCCCTAAGAGACCTTGCATTGAAAGTAGAGGACACGTTAACATTAGTGGTGCCTAACTCGTGCGGCCTAACTCTAGACCCTTCACCTACTTCGAGGAGTCTTTCATACATGTGAACAGTATCTATGTCTACATCATAGGTAGCATCAAAAAAAGAGTTGAACTCATATTCATGTGAGTCAGTACTTGATGTAGGAATTTCATTAGCAGCATCATCAGACTCATTATTATCCCTTGTGGTATTAATAGCTTACTGAAGTTGTTCTTGTTCAAAGTACTTTTGAAAATGAGGTGGCCTATATTGTTCACCTTGAAAATCAAGATCATCATTTAGTGATGCTTTCCATTCCTCATATGTGAATTGGTATACTGAAGAAGTTTTATCAGAATCATTATCAGTATTAGTATATGTCTCTATCATATGAATAGGTATCATAGGTTCATCAAGTTTGGCAAAGAGTGCTACAAGATTTAGAGGAATAGGATATGGGAATGTATCTTCATTAGAGCTGGCCTCTGGATTCACTTCTGGAGTAGCATCTTCAATTTTTCCTTCAGGTTTAGGTTTAGGCTTAGGAGCTAACACAAATTTCTTGGTCCCCAAATGAAAGGAAGTCTTTTTAAAGCCCAAGCCACTAGTATCTTTTGTGCAATGGCCTATAGCTTCAATAGGTTTTAGTAAGCCATTATCATTTTTTCCTATAGGACCACTCCCCTTATAACCGAAGTGCTTCATGATCTTGAAGGCCTCACTGTATGGTTGTTGCTCTAAATATAGAGATGGAGTGGTTGTTTTAGCTATTTCTTTTCCTTTATAGATCCATGCTCTGATAGCCCTCTCTTCATCTTCATCTTCTAAAGGCATAGAGGCCCTTACAAAGGTGCCATCATAAACTATTTGAGGAACATTAGAAAGCTTGTTGTTTTTAGAAGGTTTCCCATAAGAGCGTGGAGACAGAGGTAGAGCAGCTAGTGATAGCACAAGTTCCATTTGGTATTCTCCCATGACTATATCTTTAAGTCTCAAAGTTTGTTCCATTTCTTTTAGCTTAACATCATAAAACTCAGTAGATTCTCTATTTGCTGGAACAAAGATATCTATGGTTTGCGCAAGAGTGTTATAGGAGAAATTGGTATTTGTGGGTACAGTGACTTCCAATCCATGGAATGGAAACTTAATGCATTGATGATACGTGGATGGAACAACCTGCATCTCATGAATCCAAGGCCTACCCAACAATATATTGTAGGCAAGAGGAATATCGAGCACTTGGAAAGTAACATCTCTCTCAATGGGACCTACATGGATAGGTAGCACGACTAAGCCTTGGGACTTCCATTCTTCCTCATCATAAGCTTTGATGGTAATCTTTTTGTGAGGATCTATGCAATTCTCATCATATCCTAGCTAAGTGAGAAGTTTAGCAGAACAAATATTAAGGCCAGCACTATTATCTATGAGCACTCGGTGTACGTGCTTAGGACCTATCATGACCTCTATATGTAAGGGAGCATTATGCAGGTGACTCAAAGAGTACTCATCTTCTTTAGAGAAGGATAAATAGTGAGGTGAAGTCAAATGAACCACCATAGATTGGAACCAGTTGAGATAAAGATCCTTAGGAACATTTGCCTCAGCAAGGGCCTTATCCAAAATCTGCCTGTGAGCAGGCGAGATCTTCAGCAACTAAAAAATGGTAATCTAAGCATTGGTTCACTGGAGTTGATCTAAAATGCTATAACTAGCTGAGCTAGCTATAGGGATAGATTTCATATTTTTGTTGGTGGGGCCAACAAAATTCTTATCCATAATTTGCTTCAAAGTGAATGCAGGAATATCAGGTCTCTTATCTATAGTTTTCTTTGGAGTAGACTTGGAAGCATCGGGACCTTTCAAAACAACTCTCCCTCATGATCGAGTGACAACATTAGCATAGCCTTGAGATTGTTTAGATTCAGATGAATGAGATGCGGAGCTATGCAAGATAAAAGGAGTCCTAGATTTGGGAGCATCACTGTCCCCTCTAGAAGTGATCACGTCACAATAATCTATCTCAACAGGTTCAATCATACCAATAACATTGTCATTATTAATGTACGTATAATTGACTTTAGCATTGGTATTCTTGGTGTTTGAAGACTCACCCTTCTCATGAGGAGGGAAGGGATCCTTAAAAGCTTGGTGATCTAAATTCTTGTTATGGCCATCCACAACAATATCACCACTATCGATCAAGTCTTGGACCTTGTGTTTTAGCTAAAGACAAGTTGAAGTCTTATGACCAATGTTCTAGTGATAGTCACAGTAAGCATTATCATTCCACCAGTGAGGTCTTGGTTGTGGGTCATAAGTACACTTTTCTAAAGGAGTAAGAACCTGATTCTCTATGAGAGTCTTATAAACCACATCAAGAGGCTCTCCTAAAGGATTAAAATCATGCTTGGGTCGAGCAACCCAAGGTTTTTTCCTAGCAAATCTTGAAGTTTGTTGGTTGTCTGTTATGGTCTTTTCGACAGCCTTAGCTACTTGTATACTAGAAGTAATATTAAAAGTAGACTTTGAAGGTTTCACAGTAACACTATCCACTACTCCATCATTTACTACATCTCTGTTCTTATTGGTAGCCTTTCCTTTATCCTTGTTTGTGGAGAATCCTTGTTTATTCAAAGTCAATTCTCCCTTCTTGATCATGAAGGCCTCTATCTGCACTACTTGTTTGATCATACTATCAAAAGTAAGAGGACCTTACAATTGCACTTGGTATCCAAAGTCTGGAACAAGATTATCCAAGAAAATGTCAAGTCTCTCAAACTCTGGTAGTATATGAGGACACTTTGTACATAATTGTCTCCACCTTTGGAGGAATGTTAGAAAAGATTCTCCTTGTCACTGTTCTAAGTTGCAAAGATCCCAGATGTTGACCAGATGCTAAATATTATGTGAGTAGTGTTGGAGAAAAATATTAGCCATTTCATCAAAGTTTTAATACCAGTAGGCAATCTAGAGAACCATTCCATAGCTGGTCCGCCCAAACTACGAGGAAAAAATTGCATAAGATATGTCTGATCATGCATGAATTCCATAGAAAATGCACCAAACTCCCTCAAGTGATCTTTGGGATCGGTTGTACCCAAGTATTTGTCGTATTTAGGGAGTTCCACACCTCTAGGAAAAGGTGGCATATGAAGACTTCTATCAAATGGGAAAGGACAAATACTTTCCATTGTAAACTGTTGAGTGGGTTTATCTTTATTCCTCAGAAGTTGACTAATCTGATCTTGCATTTCTCGAACCATCTTTTGCAACTTTGTCATCTTAGTTTCTTCTTCCTTAGCTATGAGCATCTCAACTTGATAGTCTCGGGGTAACTTGGCCCCTTGTTTAGCTAGCTCAAGGAAGTACTTTTCTTTCTCCTCTAGGAGAAGAACCTCCATCATTTTAATAAGACCCTTATTAGCTTTGGCAACATCTATATCATGTTGAGTTATCACTTCATCTTCCCTTCCAAGGATCTCATAAATACTCTGAACCTCATCTTGTTGTTGATCATCTTGGTTTTGATCGAATGGAGGAGGATGATAGAAATGGGTGGGTTGTCAGTCTCCTTGAGGTTTGCTTCGAGATTGATCATCACTGTGGGACTGATTTTGGTCATGTTGAGATTGACCATGAGGTTGCTCATTTTGAGGTTGAGCATGACATGGGTCATTAGAGGATTGACCATGATATTGATTGTTGTGGGATTGATCAAAGGTTTGACTATACTTGCCCGATTGGAAATCAAATGGATCTCCCATCTTGTCATAGACTTGAGCAGTATATGAAGACTTAGAAAAGTGATGTGAATGAGATCAAAAAGGCATGGTCAAAGTAAACTTTGGTGCATGAATAGGATCAAAAGATTTGACAAATTCAGATGAGAAGATATCTTCAACAGTATCACTAGGTTCTATGGTAGAACTATTCTCAATAGGATCAATAGGTACAATAATAGGATTAGTCCGAGGAAGAGGTCTTCCAAAGTTGTGAAACAATGAGTTCTCTTGGAAGAATGAGTTGTCTTGGTCTTGAAATGAGAAACCAAGATGTGCTTTGAAAAATGGATTAAAACACTCTTGAAACACTGGAGGTGATGGTTGAGATGGATTATCTTTCAAAGTATTCAATGATGAAATCAAGGATATATCACAAAGTTTAGATTTCGCAACAAATTTAGGAGGATCTATTTCTGGATTAGGAGGTTCACTTCTACCTTGATCGGGATTCTGAATGGGATAAGTCTTGCCACTTCTAGTCATGAAAATCATAGACGAAGATGAACAATAGAGGACTCAAGATAAAGCTAGACTCAGTCTCTAAGAACAACACAAAGGAGATAAAGGCTAGAACATCCAAGATGCGAGATGGACCTTGCATGAATCATCAAAAGAGGTGGCTAGAACAACTGAGATAAGACTATTCAACATGAGATACAAAAGGCATAAAGAGATAAGGTAAACCAATGAGAGATGACATGAGATCAATTCCTAACTCAAAACAACTAGTTTCTGATAGTGAACAATAGGAAAGTAGAAAAATAGACCTCAGACAAAAAGTAGATCAGATAAAAAGTCAAACAGTCAATGGAAAATAGGTCTCTATTTTCACAAATTGGGTTATAGTCTCACACAAGAGAACATCAAGCTATGTGAGAGAACACCAGTCTTCATGCGAGAGAACAAAGTCTCATGCGAGAAAGTGCTCTGAAGTGTGAAATCTCATGTGGGAAAAGTGCAAAATCTGATAATCTGACATAGTTTTTGAGGTTAAAGTTCAATTTTGAGGTACAATCTGAATTGATGTCTGATAGAAAATCCAGTTTCCTGATAGGTTTGAAGAACAATTTAATCAACATTCTCATTTTAGGATTTCAAGCATTCATTTAAAGAAACAAAGGTTCGAATCAAATAGTTGTGATACAAGAAGCAGTCATTAACAGACATATCAGGGACAAAGCAACTTGATAGCATCAGGGGATTCTTTGTTTGATAATTATTGGACAATGTTTAAGACTCGATAAAAAACATATAGCTTAGTCCTACGAAAAAAATGGTGAGAAGCCAAAACCTTTGCCCTGTTTCTTATCCACATATGTGCACCTCACACAACTGTGTCACCCCCTAGAGGGCACTCATGTTTTTTGTGTTTCCAAGGACTCAACAGTGTACATTCAAAGGTTACCCTTGTAGTAGGGGCCAGTGTTGTAACTGCCTCCAAATGTCCAGGTGTATGCCTATGATGGGAATCTATGGGAGAGATTCTTCCCCCTCCCTGTGCAAAGATTATGACTCTTTTCAGAGGTGAACTGGGTAGGCCACTAGCTAAGGAAAGTTTTTAATAGGCTTCCATTCACACTAACCTTTGGTGTCCCTGATACAAGGTTGAGGCCTCATAGCCACACCAACACCCAAAATTCATACACCCCCACAAGCAAGGCTAGGAGTGGCGCTGCTCAGTATAATAGACGGAGCCTTGTCAAGATGATAGTCAAAGTCTTAAGAAGGAAGCTAACATGGTTTTGGAGTATTTAGACTCAACAAAAAGTTCTTTATTAGAGTGAGGTGGAATCACCAACGATAGGTGTGTACTCACTTGGGTCATTCCCGAAGGTTCAACTTTCGGCAAGCCCTCTAAAGGTGACACTAGGCTTGGTTTAGATTCAGGGGTTAGATTTTCTAGTTATCCTAAAGGGAGAAGAGCATACTTCTCTATCTTGTTTCCTCACCCAAACACATCAAGAAGATTCATCACCGAGTTAGCTTCACTCCACCACAACTACAAGCTTTTGGGTTTCTATTTCTCTCAAAGAGAGAAGAGCATAATCCCCTGGCTAATAGAAGTGTAAAGATTCTCTACCTTTCTCTGCTTCCCCAAGAATTTTTCATATTAGTAAGATCATTAGGATTTTGGGTTCATTCAAGGTCATCACCTCCATGTAATGAAGAGCCAAATTCCCTACTCACTATCAAAATCCTCAAGAAATTTTAACAGAGCCCTATTTAGACTATGTGAATGAAAGCAAGAAACAAACACAACATTTTAGCAAGTCTTCGACTATCATCCTGCAATCAAACCATTAGCATGTTTTATGTTCTTTGACAAACGTCCTACAAAAAAATATTATGCTATGAAAATAACAGAGAAATGATAAACAACAACAAATAGGAAACTATTAGAAAACTGAAACTGGAAAGACAGAAACTAAAAAAATTTGAAGCACTATCCTAAAATCTCGCATGAGGAAGTACTCCATAGTGCGTGAGAAAGTACAAAATGCCACACAAAGGTGCAGAAGCTCATGCGAGGAAGTGCTACAAGGAGTGAAATCTCATGCGGGATGCTCTGAATTCTCACGTGAAGATCCATACACAGACAGTACGGATGCACAACAGAGCTTGAATTCCTGTCAGAAAAAAATGAGAATGAGGCTAGAAATCAGATTTTCTGCCCCACGGTGGGCACCAAAAATGTGTGTCTAAATGTGGACCTCTAAATCAGGCACAAACACAACATAGTCATTGCTCAATCATGAGATGGAGAGTATGAACATGAATTTTCCATCTCACAACATCAATTGAATCAACCTGTTGCCTCCTATGTGGATGGGGTGTTTAATTACTCTCAGAATGAGAGCCAACAACCATGAGACCAATCCCACAATGGGGGATTTTCAAAAGCTAAGATAAAAAATCAATTAAATTAATCTAGAAATGAGTGCAATTAATCTAGAAATGTAGAAATGAAATTATACTAGAAGCTTGAAATAAAGATGAAGTGCAATTTTAATCTAAGGAAATTGAAATAAATATGATATTAATCTAAGAACAATTAAGCAAATTCTAATCTAATATGAGATGCAATATTAAACTAAGATGAGATATTAAGCTAATTAATGCAATAAAGCTTAGAAAATAATGTAATAATGGAGACTAAATTGACTATAGTATAGATGCTCTCAAAAATTCCTCGTTTCAAATGAAGAAATGGGGTCCATTAAATAAGCAAGCCTGGGAAGAGAATGAAGGGGTTCTTGATTTGAAACTCCTGACCCTTCATTTCAATTTGAGACAAAAAAGCATGAATTACTTAATAAAAGATTGGAAGATGCCGCATAGATGCCCTTTTGAATATCTTGAATTATTAATTTAGAAAGGTGTGTCCATTCGAATATCAAGAAATTATTAATTCCTTTTTATGGGTAATTAGCCAAATGGGGTGGATTTAATTTAATTCTAAGCACTTAAGACTTTATGATTAAATTAAATTATCATAGGGGTAATTTAGCTAATTAAATTCAAGGACTTTAGGAATTAATTTTGACATTTAATTAATGTAATTTAGGGTCTCTGCAATTGACATCAAGTCAAGTTAAGTCAGGTAGGAGAGATAAAATTTCCTAGGAAACTAGGACCTTGGAGATGTAAAATTGAAGATAAATGCACCAAAAGAAAGATTGAATTTATGAGGTGCCAATTTTAGGGTATTACACCAGGACCCCTTATGACCCTTTACGACTATTTACGATCCCTAAGAATACATCTTAGAGATTTTAAAATTTCGTAAAGTGTCATAAGAGGCTCCTAGGAGGGGTTAGATGAGCTTCCACCTTCACGTGGTTGTCCCTATTAACTAGAGAATGTTAAACTATTCTTGAAACAAAGAGAAGCTTAATAATTTAAGATCTCAATCCAATTACAAAAAATATATATCAACTACACCATGAACCTGCACATCGAATTCAGACCAAAGAAGTCAAGAAGTCACTCAAATCAGATCCGAATGCAATCAGGCCCACATATATCCCATGAACAGATCAGGAAGAATGCATCTCTAATCACCGCACTAGCTTCTTGTGCTCAAGTAGTCACTATCACAAGTCTTGATTCAGTAGGATCCATTCCAAATCCAAGTCTCTAGACTCGACTCAATAATCCATGAGCTGCTACCCAATCTACTACAAAGTTATCTCTAAATTGTGCTCAAGCATTCATTGTCACAAGTCTTGATTTGGTAGGATCCATTCCAAATCCAAGTCTCTAGACTCAACACAATAATCCATGAGCTGCTACTGAATCTACTCCAAATTTATCTCCAAATGATCCATAACCAAATCATGAGCAGGAACTAGATCTGCAAGAACACCGTTCTGAATCAATACCAACTTGATTGAAAAATATATATATATATATTTTTTAAAAAACTCGATGTCATCATAACTATAATGACTTTAAAACAATGATGGTTTCTCATCGCAAACATATGACATCCATCTATCACATTAAATGCATCGCTATCAAAAAACAACCATAAACAATGGATAACCATCGTAACTGCCTGATGCATGTCCATCGCACCTACAACATAGTCATCATTACAAACCACAAACAATCGATATGCATTTTAAACTTCCGATGGATATCTGTCATATTAAAAGCATTTCCATCAGAGAACATGTTATGAACAAAGGCTACCCATTAGAATCTTCTAACAGGTCACCATCATTTATTAGTTGTTGCAATGGGTAGGCATTGCAATTGCGATGGACACAAATATGTTTGACGACATTCTCGCTGTGTTGGCACCCTCTTTTAGTGATGGCCAAGGTTGTCATAATTATGATGCCTGACAGAACCATTGGTTTTTTGGACTACAAAACTATGACACTAGGTGGTGTCACTTAATCGATAGTTTACTGTCTAAATTCAGACGCTTCTCTGTTGGAAAAAGGTCTCAAATGTACTAGTGTCAAGAGAGCTCCAAAGAGACTGAATCGTTCAATAACTAACAATGGTTCTCCTTGATGAATGAATGCTTGGACACTTGAATGCGTGAATGCTTGCTTAAATTCACTTTCTTGCACTTGGTTTCTTGATCATGAAATTTCTTAAGATGAGATGTGAAAATGAGAGAGGAAGGCCTCCTTTTATAGTGAGCTAGGGCAGAATCTTCTAGAGGGGCCACCTTGCAAAATTAAATCCCAATTAGGTCCTAAAATTTACAAATATACCTAGATTAAATGCAATTAAGTATTTACCATCTCGAAACCCAAAATGGCTGATCTGGACATGGAAAAATGAATCTTTTCAAAACCCGACATCCAAAAATTAGAAAATCTTGAAATTTGAACCCTGTGTCAAAGATGAGGTAGACCCCACCCTAGGTCAGGATCAAGGTCATCCCTGACCTAGGTCAAGGTATAGTTCATCATTGACCCTCAAGGTTGTCTTTGACCTTGAGGTCCAAAAACCTAGGACCTCAATCTAGAATGATAGGAAATGCAGAAAAATAGGTGAAAATGGGAGTAGAGAACAACAGGACAGGGGGGAAAGCAAGATCCATGCAAAGACTAGACCAAGGAACTTAACATGACCCTAGACTAGTAACTCAGAGGGCTAAATGCTCTTAACATGGAAGTGCTTCCATTTGAAGATGATACATTAAGCCCCCACTTTAGCAAGAGTATGGACTCGATGCAAACTCTTGGTAAAGTAGATCATAATGAAAAGATAATCTTAGCATAATCAAAGGGACAAAGAGAAATCTAAATCCCCCGGGGACTCAAGTCTTCATCAACTCCAAGATCAAAATAAGAGAGACATCTCCAGAGAGAGAGTTTTATTATCTCACCCAATGAGAACTTATGTCCCATTGTGAACCGCACAAGAAAATGGTGCTACTAGAAAGATGGAATTGAACCACCTAGTGAATGTGGCTACTCACTAGTCAACCCATCAAGGATTCACCCTTAGAAATATTCTATTTCATAAGACCAAAACTAAAAGCAAAAGAGATCCAATCTTAAGGACACCTCTGACCTTAAGAGATCAAAAATTTAAAACTGGCGAGATCAAGAGATCCTAATATATAAATCCATGCTTTAAGGATTAGTCACTAACCCAAAAAGGGAGAAAAGCATCTTGAAAAATAATGTATGCATATCAAAAAGTGTGTATGTGTGACAGGTGAGCAGAGCATATACCCCCCCATTAAAGCCATTACTAACACTTTAATAGGAGCAATAGCTTTAAGAGAAACATAAACAACTCCACTAATTACGTTTCCACTACGAGATGCCCCTAGATGAAGACAACTCAAGGGAAATACCATATAAACATATAGAGAACACAAAAGGGATCTACCTACCGTGGTGTCAGTATGATCATAAGCTAATTATTGAAAATGAATTGATATCATTCCCCAAAGAAAGTAGAACTACAATCACAAAGGAGGAAAGATCACATAAGATATACAAAGAAGAATCTTTTCAGACCATGACATGGAGACCAAAAAGAATTAGTGCTACCACGTCTCAAATCCAAGAAAATTACACAAGGAAACATGTACGAACAATAGCAAAGGAACAACATAACATGAAACAACATATAGAATAATATAGATAGATATAGAGGAATTATACAACAGGTTTGATTCCTTTATCACCTTGCACCAACAAAGAAACAAGGGTTGTATAAAATAATCTAACAACATTTACAAAATACATTATGTGAAAATCACAATACAATAGGAAAACACACAACAAAGCTACCATGAAGGACAAGTTGATCAAGTGTTCCACCTAATCTCCCCATCTCATTGTATATCATTTAGGGAAGGTGGGTAACTCACAAGAGGGACTACATCAAACATAGCAGGAATGACAACCAGTTCCAAACAAGGATCCTCTTGAGAATCATCATGTTCATTACTAGATTTAAGTATTAATTGTGATGAAAGTATATTAGGTAAATAAATGTCAATGTCAATAGTCTCATATTCATTATTAACATCATCAGTATCATCAAGAGTATCTTCTTCATTTAGATTAATCAAAATAAGATCTAAGATATAAATAGAATCATCATAATCATGCATCTTAACATCATTAGTAATAACCACATTATGCATAGGCTTAGAAGAATTTGGAAGGATAGAATTACAAGCTTTAGCATGAGAATGATGCTTCTTACGATGTTCATTAGCAGATCGATTCCATTTTTCTTTACTTTAAATAGGTTGAGAACTAGGAGGAACAACCATGAGATCCTTCACAGGTTCTTTAGGAAGATGAAGAGGACTATCAGGAATAGTAGGAACTTGATTA
This sequence comes from Chamaecyparis obtusa, assembly GCA_027943335.1. Taxonomy (NCBI): domain Eukaryota; kingdom Viridiplantae; phylum Streptophyta; class Pinopsida; order Cupressales; family Cupressaceae; genus Chamaecyparis; species Chamaecyparis obtusa. The sequence goes on from BSBK01001789.1 coordinate 178,205, forward strand.
ACAAAATTAGAAGCCATAGTTAAATGAGGTATGGAAGGTGTAGGCAAAAGACTATGATTAAGATCCATCTTAGGTATACTTAGTTTGAGAATCTTACGATGCTTATAGGCTTGATATGAACAGAAAAGATTATCAGGTTGAGAAGGACATGAATTAGGTAATGAAGGCCAAAAGAATTCAAGAGAAGCACAATCTCTAGGCCTAGAGGGTTGATATAAACTATGATTACCATCTTCACTTTTTCATCATGAACAAATTTAAGATATTTATGGGTAGGTGAAGCTACAACATGCATGGCTTTTAATCATGGTAAACCAAGCTTAACTTGAAATTAATCAGAAGTAGGAACAACAACAAAGGTAGTGTTCACAAGTTTTCCACAAAGTTCAACCGAAAAGTTAATAGAACCAAATGATGGATAAAGAAAACAATTACAAGTTTGAATCCACACATCCGATGTATCATAAGAATCATGTTGAAATTTTTTCATAAAAATATTTTCTTCAGTAATAACATTGACTAAGGATGTAGGATCAACAAGACAACCAAGAGTAGGTATCTGGGAAATCCTAACATAAATGTAAAGGGGACCATCGGGAGCTTTAATAGTCTCAGAATCATCAAAGGTAATCGAAAGTTCCTGAGGTCTTTTATTCTTAGGTTGTTGTCGAGGTTTAGGTTGAGGTTGAGATTGAACTTGAGGTTGAGTTTGAAGTTGAGGTGGAGATATAGATTGACCAACATGCTCCACTTGATTAACAATGTGATTTAGATCATCCATCTTTGAATCATACACAATTTCCATAGAAGATGGCTAAGCAATGGTATTAGTATCATGCGCAAGTAAAGGATTCCTATAGATTTGAAGGTTTTGATTAGGATGAGAGACAAATTTATTCCCACTACCATCAAGAATATCCATAGATAAGGCATTAAAATCAATTAAATCTTGAACCTTATGTTTCAAAGAATAAAATTTCTCAATATCATGACCATTCTGATGGTGATATTGACAAAAGGCTTTAGGATCAAAATATTTAGATGAAATTGTAGTAGGTAAAAGAGGTCAAATAGGAGGTAAAGTAATCATATTAGCAGTTAACAACCTATTCATAATAGCATGTAAAGATTCAGAAAGAGGAGTAAACATATGATTTAACTGAAAAGTAGTGGATGCAGAAGTGGCATTGTGAGATGAAACAACAACTTGATCAGCAACTGCATTCTCTTATTTGTTTATCTTGACATAATTGTTGAACTTTTGAAATTTTTTTGGATTAGAAGCAGCATCACTTTTATCAACTGGAACATAAGCCATTGGAGTAGTGCTCTTAAATTGACTCACTTGTAATTGATAATGATGAAGCGCTACACAAATTTGTTGAAAAGAGGTAAATTCAGTAAGCAAAATCTTATCTCTAATATCCTTTTGCAAATTTTAAATAAACATACATTGAATATCAATACCAGAAACATGATAGGAAATATGAGCATACAAATGGTTAAATCTACCAATAAATTCAGTCAGTTTTTCCTTAGCACTTTGTTTACAATGCATCAAATCAGTCAAAGACACTTGCGGGCCAATGTTGTTTTGAAATTGTTGAATAAAGGAATTAGCAAGTTTAGGAAATGAATCGATAGAATAAGGAGGCAGGGAACAATACCATTGTAAGGCCTTGTCATGGAAAGTTCTAGCAAATAGTTTGGCTAAAATCGTATGGTCACGAGCATAATCACTAAAAAGGATTTGGAATGTTTTAACATGATGAACAGGGTCTCCTTTTCTATTGCAATTCTCAAGATGAGGCATATCAACTTGCTAAGGAACAAGACTACAAATGATATCTAAGGACAAAGGGCTTCCCATGTCACATGTAGGAACACTAAACTTATTTTGAGTTAAGGATGCAAGTTGTTGTTGTAAGGATGAAATATTTTGAGCCAAACTGATGATTTTTGAATCATTAGAGGAAATAGGAAGAGTACCAACATTAGAAACACTAGGTAAAGTGTAAGAAGTTGAAGGAATAGAAGACACAACTGGAGGAACACTAGGAACTAAAGTTGGAAGCGGATTGGAATAAGTAAAAGGAACATTATTATATGAATGTTGTGATGTAGGAAGGGACATAGGAGGAACACTCATAGGAATAGAGGGAACCATCACACTCACCAAAGAAGGAGTATAGGTAGGAATACAAGGTAAAGGATTAGAAGAAGGTTCTACACTAGTAATAGGAGGAATCAACCCTAAATCTTGAGCTTCTTGAGCTAAGGTTTAACATTTGAATGCACAAGGTGAGAAATACCACGCAAGAGGTTAATACCTTGATCACTATCAAAAAGGACCTTCTTAAGAGCCTCTATAGCTTGAATAGAATCTTGACTATGGTTTTCTTGAAGAAGCCAATTACCCATTTTATCAAGTTCAATGGAAAGTTTGTGGACTTGTTTAGGAGGAACTCTTAAAGTGTCATCTTCATCATGGGATGAATGAGAAGAGTTATGCTCCATCAAAGGATTGGAATCATGAAGAATTAAATTATCATCTGGGATCCTAAGGAAAGGAGAAGAAGATTCAAGATCAAAGACACCCACGATTCTACGACTTCATCGAACCAGAATGCTATAAGTAGGACTAAAGGTAATAAAGCTCATAAACCAATGAAATGCAAATGAACTAAACTAACACAAAATAGTTTGATTTTATATGAGATGCAAACACATAAAATAAATCTAATACATGCAAGATATAACACCATAAAACATAATAAAGCATCTAATTCCACAAAAGAAATAAGAGTAAGTATGTCAGGTTCACCAAAAATGATGGTGAACACACACAATAAGACAAAGGGAAATATAACACCAAAAAGAAAGAGAGTAAGCTTATTGGGTTCACCAAAATGAATAATGAAGGTGAACACACACAATAAGACAAAGAGAAATCTAACACCAAAAAAGAAAGAGAGTAAGCTTGTTGGGTTCACCAAAATGAATAATGAAGGTGAACACACACAATAAGAAAAAGATAAATCTAACACCAAAAAGAAAGAGAGTAAGCTTGTCGGATTCACCAAAATGAATAAGGTTAAATATGGAATGTGTGTTAACCCTATTCAAATATGTGGGAAATATGAGATCAACTACTAAATCCAAATTCCCAAAGGAGAGATCCAAATTCATCAACCAAACAGTCAATACATAATTGAATCAATCTATGGAGAATATGAATGAAGGAGAAGACCTTATATTTTGCTATGAAGAGTATATGCTTTAAATATAAAATAAATGAAATGGAACTACTCACCTCAAAGTAGGGAAAATCTGGAAAATGTTGATTTCTAGTGTCTGTGTGTAGTTTTGGGCAATACTACAACCTATTTCGGACTGGAAATATCGAGGCGAAGAAAACCCAGAAAACTTTTATCTTTTTGACAATAGGTAGCCTTTAACCCCTATAAAAGGACAAACACTACTTTAGGATTTTGAAGGTCATCCTTGACTTTGTTTGTAGATCTCGAAAGTTCTCGAAAAAGAGTATCCAGATCTAAGCTCTGATCCACAATCCTGTACCTGTACCTACAAGAAAAAGAGGGTTTTTGTTGTTTGAATGGGGGGTTTGCCTTGGTCAAACCCCAATTTGGAATCAACCTTGAAATTGAATTGAAATTGCAATATACATAAACAAAGCAAATGGAACTTTCCACCTTTCTTACGTTGAAGTCCTTGTAGAGGATTCAAATCCTTGAATCCACAAGTAGGGATGCTCGAATCAATGAAGAAGTATGTAGGATGTATCAAATCAATGGCATTTGATCTTCAACACCAATCTTGAATGGATTTTTGCATAGGAATAGACTTGGATGAATGTGCAAGGATGGATCTTCAAGGGGGGCTCCAAAGAGATTGAATCCTTCAATAGCTAATAATGGATCTCTTTGATGAATGAATGCTTGGACACTTGAATGCTTTCTTGAATTCACTTTCTTGCACTTGAGAGCTTGATCATGAAATTGCTTGAGATGAGATGTGAAAATGAGAGAGGAAGGCCTCCTTTTATAGTGAACTAGGGCACAATCTTCTAGAGGGGCCACCTTGGAGAATTAAATCCCAATTAGGTCCTAACCTTTATAAATATACATAGATTAAATATAATTGAGGATTTACCATTCCAAAACCCGAAATGGCCAACCCAGAGGCAGGAAAATGAATCTTTCTGAAACCCGACATATGAAAATTAGAAAATCCTAAAATTTGAACCTTGGGTCAAAGATGAGGTAGACCCCACCCTAGTTCAGGGTCGAGGTCATCCCTAACCTAGGTTAGGATCTAGGTCATCATTTAACCTCAAGGTCATCTTTTAACTTGAGGTCCAAAAACCTAGGACCTCAATCTAGAATGCTAGGAAATGCAGAAAAATAGGTGAAACCAAGAGCAGAGAACAACAGAACATGGGGGAAAGCTAGATCCATGCAAAAACCTGATCAAGGCACTTAACATGACCCCAGACCACTCACTCAGAGGGATAAACACTCTTAACATGGAAGTGCTTCCATTTTAAGATGATACAAGTGCGAAGATGCATTTGGAGCTTAGCATGAGTTGATCTTTTGTTGGTACTCATGGATGAATAGAAACTTAGGTGAGGCTAAATTTCTCTTAAGATGAGAGACATGTGTTCTTAACATGGTTACTATTGATGATATCTCAATAGAAAGTCTAAGGAGCTGACACCTTGGTTGGATGTGATTTCAATAGAAACCTATGAGGAGATTGTCATTAGATGAGTCATGTTAACTTTTATATCTTTGAGGATCATTCTCATTCCCCACTCTTGGTTTACTTGATAGCTTATCACTTCAGAGGTATTATCCATCTTCATTCAAGTTCTTTATGCTTTTCTTTCATATTCATGGATCTTGCACTACAGTCATATGATTCTAGAGGTATTCACTGTGAGAGATTGATAACATAGTTTTATCCTTGAGGTTTATTTTCATTATGATGATAATAAGAGATGGTAGCAGGCTAATTTTCTAAAATAGGGAATGGAGAAGTTTGATCTTCTTTTAGAAGCTTACATCCATGAAGATGTTTGATATTAGTTTATGTTTTATCTCTTGAATTTGAATAGATTTGGATGTTGATGTGGCTTATCCCTTGGGGTTGTTAAGTATATCATAGTTTACAAACCTCACTTTTAGAAGGTTTCATAGAAGGATATGTTACATGCTTATGATTTGTAGATTCTCTCTTTGGTCTTGGTTATCTTCTTGGATGTTTGATTTTAGATAACATTATCCTTTGAGATATTAGATGGAGTTATGGTGATCATACTTTTGTGGTCATGTGTTATCACTTGTCCTTTATTTTTATTTTTTGGTGATGACATGGTGGTTCCTTTATTTATTTCCTTTGTTGGATGTGGACATCATGAGAGAGTTTTCAAGACTTATTGAGCAAGATGATTATTGTAGTAGTTTTATTGAAGGATTTTCATATCTTTCTAAATGGTCCTTGGTACTACAAGGTTACACTTACTATCCATTTTTATTACTAGACTCCTTATGGATTTAATATTTTAGATTTGACATTACCCAAGCAATGGGAATTCCTACACATTTTTGGTCTTCATCGATTGGCTTGTACATGGAGCTTGAGGTTGTATGTTATGGCTTTCTTATGTTAGTGTAATGAGTTTTTTGATGTTAGATACCTTTGAGATATGCATGATTGGTTGTGTTAGATTTTTTTTTGGATTCTATTTCCATTCACATAGGTTTATCAGTTGGATGGAAGTCATCCATTTGACTATTTTTCTAGTTGATGTTTTATCTTATTTTTTATAGGATTACTTCATAATTTTGGGCTTTGAATATGACATTTTTTATTATTTTGTAAAATTCATGAGCATAGTGGAGTGGTAGTAGTATCTTCTAGGATTTTTATCATTGGGATCTTATTCTTGTACTATTTGGATTAGTTCCTAGATGGAACATGAGAGAATGTTTGAGATTTTTGTGGTTTTATGGATGACTATGATGATATGGATTCATTTTATTGGATCCTTAGAAAGTGATGTTATGGACTCTTTGAAAGTCTTTAACAAGTGGGATAATGTTTGGATTAAGGTGTCTCAACCTTAGAGTCCTAAAATTTTAGATTATTTAATTAGTTGATTTATTTTAAGTTGTTTTTTTGCATTGTCAATCACTTTGTGGGACCTATTCATAATGTGGCATCCTACATGATAGGTTATGAGATGTTATATTTATTATTTTATAGGAATTTGACACCCGCTTGGAAAATTCTATGTTTTGGAAAGATATTACCATATATTTCCATTTGGTGTGGATATTGATTTTGCAATTTCCTATGTTGACTTAAGACTCTGGGTTGGAAATTTATATTGTGCATTGGAATTATATTTAGAAACTAGAATTTATGGTGGATGTCACTTTTGACAAGTGGTGTGAGGTAAGGAAGGTCCCTATCCCTAGTCATGGTAATTTCTATATTGTAGTTGCATTGCGTTCAGAAAGATGACCATTACAGATGAGATATGTGTTGTTACCTTGGAAGTTTCTATGAGAAATGGGTCATAGATAAGAAAATTATTTATATTATGAAATAACTTACCTCTTATGTGTTGAAGATGTTTTTGGAAACTATGGAGACCTACCTCGTATGTTGAGCTCTATATATGTTGACCTACATTTTCTTATTTATAGATTAGTGAGAGAGAAGAGAAGAGTTAATTTTATAGGATTATGTTGTTGGATATTCTCCAGTATCGAACAAGTTGTAAATATTCATGTAAAGGCTTAGAGCCTAAAAAAATTATTGTAACTTGATGCTTCATAAACATTAGCTCAATATTTTAGAGTACAGGGTTTTTTATTTGAAATGGTTTTGCCCATGTATATTTGTATTTGAAATATTATGTGTCATTCTTATAGTTTATTGATTTTAGAATATTAAATCTATATGCTATAATGCAGCTGAAACTTCTTAGATTTGTAAAATACAATCACTTTCCTTTAAGCTTTTAATTATGAAAAATTAACTATCTCTATTTATGCTTTTATAACATAGTATTATGTCCTTGTATTAGTTTATTAGAAGATATTGAAGAAATTATTAGATAGAACATGTGCATACTAATTTCATATGGCTTTTTTGGGATGTCTGCATTTACCTTTAACAGTACTAGATCCCCTTTTATTTTATCCTTTTTATTTATTTCACTCATCATTTTCCATTTACATGGGCCTGTAGGTAAATCATCTATTTTCTATCGAGGATTATAATAGTGATTGGCCCTTTTTTTAAAAGTTTACAAGGAGTTACACTCGTCCCTAACACCATGTTACATTTATTATTATTATTATTATTTTTTATTTATAACATTCTCCTTTACATTGTAATTCATACATCATAACTCCAATTACAAAAATAATTGTGAGGAAATAGATTCTATAACGTACATTGGTAAGGTAACGAAACTCAAAGACATCAGATTTTATTGGAAGAACTCTTCCCCAACTATCTTTAGAGAAAATGAAACACTTATAAATTTTCAAGGCTAATAGATCTACAATTCATCCAAGTTATAAGTAACTTAACTAAGCTATTAGAAAATATGTCAACCCCCTCATTTTATATATAAGTAATATTAAGAGATATTTTATTAACACCTAAATTTTCTATATAATAAAAGACAGAGAATTCTATTACACTTTTTAATTTCAAATTTGATAGAAAATAAAATCATTCTTGTCGAAATAGATATAGTGATTGGAATAATTTTCTCCTTTATTATTCAAATAAGGATTTCTTACCCAAAATTTATGGCATAGTACTAACACCCTCCTTTTTCATATAATATTTAATCTAGTGTTGTTTTAGAATGGTAAAATATTTTTTTCTGTAAGATTAGACAAAGAATTTTTACTCATAAATAGATGGTGTTAAATATAAATACCCAATCAACAATATATAATGCTCAATAATTTTTCATACTTCAAAAAATAACATACACAACTTTTTATTGTACATCACACTATAACATTTTAGAAGAAAAAACCCATTCAATGATGAGTTTAACTAACATTCCAAATACTCATATAAAATTTGTGAAAAGAACATAATAATAAGCCCACTCTTATTTAATATTACTAAAATTTATTACACAATGAAATACTCAATAACTCAAACAATTATAAACCACAATCCTTGAGTACAATCATATGAATATAGAAAATGATTTTTTTTCACCAGACATAATAAAAAGGCTTTCTCTCCTCCTATCCTTAATGCCATCATGAAATATATGGGGCCTTAGCCATAAACACAAGGAAGAATAACATAAATATACCATGGAGATCAATAATGATAACTTTAAAAAGTAGCTATTCTTTACTAAACCCTTTAATCTAATATTTCTCTTTCTAAACTACCTTCCTTTAACCATCTCAAATAAATAAATCTTTGAAGGAAGAGGAACTTATATTATCTTCAAGTCCTATAATTTTAATTTCCTCCTGCCTTCCCAATCATATCTTCCTTTCTTTTTTGAAAGATTCCTCCAAAAGGAGGAGGGGATAAACCCATCCCTCATAATATTTTCTAAGATATATACAAATTTATTAACCTTGAAATGCTCTCCTTCAAACTCTAACTTGCCACTCCAAAATAAGTGGGCTTCTAAACATTCACATAAACCTAATATTACACTATCATATGTATGGTGGTCCACAAACCTAAGATATAGATGCTAGGAGACCATTTTGGCACAAGGAAAAAGAAAATGAGAAAAACACGACATTATAAGGGCCAAATAAAGGTAAAAATACAATTTTTTACTTAAATTGGGTTTCACATATCCTAACCTAATTTACCTGACCAAAAACAAAATATACCCATTTTTTTAAAGGCAATTCCACATTATTTATACTATTACATAATCATCTTATTAACAGTTCGCTAAAATCCCTAGTTAGGGCTTCACTTGACAATCACTATAGAGATATTTATATTGGTTGTGATGTCTCACGGTCACCATTATTTACAGACATACTATTGTTGGAATAATCATCAACGCTGCCCTCAAGATTCATGATATGGCTTAATTATCTCCTATGTCTTCTATAATTCTATTGGTTGTATCGGGCATTAACAGGTCGATCTTTTGGTACAACCACAACCACTACTTGTAATAAGTGGTATTGGAGCTTGGTCATAGGTTTGAATCCCCTTAGGTTGCACTCAGGGGGAGATTGTTGGAATAATGGTCAATGCTCCCCTCGAGATTCATGACATGGCTTAACTACCTCCTATGTCTTCTATAAGCCTATTGGTTGTATCAGGCATTAACAGGTCAATCTTTTGGTACAGCATCAACTACTACTTGTAACAACTATCCTATAAAATACAATAAATAACACAGTTAAACCATAGTAACAATTTATTTAATTTACTACTAAATTCTCATAATATTACAATTCATCAGTTGGGCATTCCAATCATTTTCTAAGAAAATCATATCAATAATCCCAATATATCATTCTAATATCATTTAAATTTTCCTCAAGGAATTTACCTAAGAGTTTAAAACTAATGTGATAATTTTATATCCACTAATCTATACCAAAACAATTTGGTGTATTTAAAATTTAAAAGTTATCTTTATCCTTGATGAGGTGGGCCTTACAATTATGTACATTAAAAGGAATCCCAATGAGAGTAGCTAGGAAATACCCAACTTGACTCTAAAGATATATGACTTTGGAGTAACAAAAAAGGTTTTGAAGATCACCTTGGGTCCTACCTAGAGTTTTAAGATGGTCAACCCTAGAAGGGTAAGTGATACTTCATCATGTGTTTGGAAGGTAATTGAGAAATAAATCATACTATTAATGGTTAAGCCCATTGACAAAAAGAAACCCTTTAGTTATAAGCTCCACGTAGCATATGGGGTCAACCATAATGCCACTAAAAAAGGACATATTTACCAATGTGATGATATATGAAGGGTAGTTATCTTGGATGTAAGAGTCACTGAGATGGGTGCATGTTATTCTCATTTTGTATATCCTCTAACTAGGAATCTATATGGGAGTGATAATCATCATGTCAATGAAGAGACTGTCATTTAAAAGGAAAGATGCTATAATGCACCTTGGTTCACATTGTGTTCACCAAAAAGAGGTGAAGGGAAAATTCACCAACCTCAAGGATTTTAAAAATGTCAAGGGATGAACTACCCCTTGTTCCACCTCACTTCAACAAGTGTTCTAGTGATCTAGGGGATCAAGACAACTTAAAAGGATAAATTGATATTCTGAGATTAAAATGATATGATATATAAATTAAAAGAATAAAATTAAACTAATGATACTAATTGATAAAAATAAATTTAATTGATAAAAATGATAGAACTAACTAACTCCTATAAAGTTACTAATATCTACGATCCGACTAGCTAGGACACATACATAGATAAAGGATAAAAACATGCCCATACAAGATGAAAATGAAATGCATATACATCCCATACAAGGAAAGAACAAAATTCAAGATAGAAAGTGTGAATGATAACTAAAATGATAGAAAGTAAATTACACTAATTAATAGGAAATAGAAAAGGAAGCTAAACTATAAAACTAAATATAATATGATTTGATGGAAGGAAAGAGATTCTCTTGAATTGAATAAGGTTGATGAAGCCAATGACCCACTTCATTTCTTCCCCCGAGGAACTTGCACACATAGAAATAAAAAAAAATATAGGGTATTTGTTTATAAAACTTCCTTAGTCAAGTCTCTTCATTGGTGTTTACAACACCACATTAGCTAAATATAAATGAGATAACGGTGATAGATAAAACAAGAATTTAAACAAAAAAATGATAAATTATATAACAATATTGTCCTAAGAATGACATTATATTATTGAAAAATATGTAAAAGAAGATCATGCGAGACACTCCCTTCACCACTATGAAGCCAAATATCGATGGAATGAAGGCACAAATGACCATGATGATGAGGCCAAAATGATCTAAATTATCCAAATATAAATAAAAACTCAAAATTATGGTGAAGAAATAGTAAAATTGGAACCTAAGCATGATGGTGAAGTGAATTTAGCTTGAACAATACCAAATGAATGTAAAATATTGACTTTTAAGAAACTAGTTCAAATCTTAGTATCAATTGGTGGTGAAAAGAGGTTTTACACTATAGGGGGACAATATAACATCTCAATGGCTCATCACATATCTATACTTCTATTCATGGTAGGAATGAACACTACATGATTATCTCCATAGTGCACATGTGTCTTTTGCCAACCAAGCCATGCGGCCAAACATCTAAGAAGTGGACAAGGGAAAGAAATTAGACCATTGAGGATTATGTGTAATTTCTCTTTCAACTAATGTAGGAGGATTACAAGATCGTATATTACACAAGGCTTAAAATTTATAACATTATAATATCTAACTCAAAATCTATTAGAATAAATTATCATTCTCATTTATCTACTATGCTATCCCAAATTTGGTTATTTTTTCTCTCCTCTTGAATTTTTGTTTATCTCCACCTCTTTCTAATAATTCTCAACATGATCCTTAATCTTGGCCATGAAAAATTGAACACTCTCAAGATATTTTTTATCTTGATATTTAAAATAATATTACATATTAATAATTGAATCTAACAATTCTTTAATATCAAGACTATTTGAATGAAGGGAACACAATTATATTTAGAGTCGGTGAATCAATATAATATAATACCCTTATTCAATTTAGAAATTAAAACATCATCATGAGATTACATAAAATGATAAGAATAACAAAAACATCACAAGGACAATTTTAACATAAGAGAGAGGATAAAAGGTTTATGTGGAAAAATTATCAGGAATAAACAATGGTAAATGAATCGCTAGATATACTATCCAAATATTACCTTATAAAATTCAATAAATAATTTTTATAACTATTTGTAGGCACCAAATGAAATAAAAAATCAATTCCCTTATTATAATTTATAGAAAATATCCTACTAAGAAACCTAATTTAAAAGTTGATCACCAAGTGATCAGGAGACACTTGGATCTATTACATCATAAGGTATCATCCTATTTGACAAAATCATGAGATGAATGATATATAAACATTTTATCCAATTCTAATGAACATACTTAATTATTCTTTGTTATTTTTGTCTACTCCATCCAATTTGATTCTCATTAATAATATTTCTACTTTGATCCACCCAAAAATTCTCAAAAATGTATTTTATATCTCCACTACACATGATAGACCATTTTCAAAATAGCTAAGACACAAAAATACTCTATTATTGATTTGTGGTATAGGAAACCTTAGAGATGTTAACCTTAAATGATTTAAATTATGACTAGAACATGTAGAATACAACCATGACAACCATTTTTAAAAACCTTCAGGTAGTTCGTAAGTTGTATATGACATATATAATCTTATTGAGATATTATATTATTTAAATGTTGAGATTAGATCTTGTTTTTCATGGGCATACAAATGGCTATAATGAACTGAATAAATTATAATAAAGTGAGATAGATGGTTTGCTATGTTAAAAGGCCATCTAATAATCAAAATACACCATGTTTAAAGTCAAATACCCAACTCTTTAGCCATCATCCATTGATTGATTTCCATATAATTTTGAATTAAACTAACACATATTTGAGTGGAACTAAAAAGACCATACGCCAACAACATAATTATGGTTGAGGTAAATGTTGTTTAACTTATAGTCCTGTGATAGCCTGAAACATGGTTTGATATTGTAACATCATAAAGGATGATCAAGAAATTTGAGCTTAAGTACTAGATTCTATAAAATGTACCTTAATTCTCTTGTAAAAATAATTATAAGTGGAAATTATAAATATAATATTCTTGTTAATTTTTAGTTGGACTACACTCGATTTGATCTAGAAAAGTGGGATTAACCTTGGAGGAAAATCAATGGTTAAGCATTCTTGAGTTGGAGAAATACTAGGATAGGTGACCTCCTATGAAGTATTGGTGCTTCACCTTTACGAGGATCACCTAGATGAAATTATTTACAAATCTTCCATTCATTCTCATGAGAGATGGGTTCTTGTGAAAAACTACTAATGAAACATTTTCCAATGACTTTAACTCAAAAACTACATGCTTGAACCCTAATAAAAATATTAGAAATTTCAAATATGCTACAACCATGTTCCCTCATAGATATGATAGATCTTTGATATGATTATAATGGACTATCATTCTAACATAATAATTTGCGAATAGGTCTATTAGTAAAGTATTGAGTATGATCATGTCTACTTATCCTATGCTCACATGCTCCAATAAATGACTGCAAAATAAATCTAACTTGGACAACCTAGAGAAGGCCACATCTACATTAGAAACACTTTGTGAGATAGGGATTACATGAAATATTTTACACAAGGACTAGTGGTAGGGGTAGGAACATTAGGCTAGTATGTGAATGAAACAAGGGTCTTAGGTCATAGTTCAAGGCATTGGGCATGAGTGAAAGTCAATTCATAGTAAATTAGAACAAAAGAACTTGAAAGTGGCCAAGGTTTAGGATTTAAGGCATACATTAAAAGATAAAAATTAAGCCATGTATTTTTTTTTGTAACCATTATAACAAGTCAAACTAGAGAGAAATTGAATGCACACCCATAGTTATCAAATACCATTTCCTATTTCTAACAATCCACAAATAGTTCTATAGATGACATAAATTTTATAGTTTTTCATTGTATCCTTCTCGTCAATGACAATAATGATAATATTTATAACATTAAATATGTGAAATCTTAATTGTTACCTTTTCTCAAAATTTTGGCCATCAAATCTTGACTAGATTTCAAGTCCTAATTTATCACAATATTTTTTCATGTGCATCATCATGAACTACATAATATTTTAGTTTTTCTTTCATTCATCTTTGGTTTAATCATCTTCTTATTTCTTCTTTTATTGTGTAAATCTACCTTTTCACAGTTCTAAATTATTCCTATATTTTATTGATAAAAATATATTATATTTTTCTCTTACACTTACAGTGAAACTTAGTAGTGTGAAGTTTCTTGAAATTAGTGCTTCTATTTTCACTTCTAAAGCATACCACCTTGTCCTTGTCCAAACTATCTCATATTTAATGATCTATCTACATGCTTTCTAAATAGTTTCTTCTAGACCAGTTAATAAGGGTTAACATAAATAACACACAGTGACATATATTTGACATAATGAAATATCATTCTTGTATTAAACCATTATCGACTACATTAAAAAAATATGATGTGGAACATTTAAGATGGAATCTTTTAAAAGATGTTATTAATTAAAATGTAATCCCCCTTTCCTTTTAATCCTTCTATCCTTTTGTGAAATCGAGAAATTAAAATTATTCACGTTTTCCCTCTAGTTACATGACCTCCCACTTTTATTCTTCTTTCTTTTTCCCCTTTTTGCCACTTTTAAATACTAAATACGTGCAAAATAGTTTGTTGTACCTCTAGGTGTATTTAGAAAATTTAGCATTATTCTGAACAATTGTAGAACTTTTAGGAGTCATGATCCTCTATAAATTAATGTACTTAGTTTGATCTATGTTCTTAAAATGTCATCGATAATATCTTTCTAGTGTGAAAGCCACAAAAAATAGTCATATGGAATCATTGAATAATTTTATATACTTATATATTCAATATATTTGAGTCCAAGCTTGGTTAAAGCTATCAAATTTTCACAATTCATAAAAATAATGTTGTTATTTTTTGTTGGATTATGTTAGAACTTTAAACATCAAAATTTTGAATCACGCTCTATGATTGTCAACTTGAGACTTATCTAGAATGTCTACTTTTATTTTATAGAGATTTAGATATTTTTTAGGTTCTAATGTGCAAAAAGAAAAAATTACCAAACTTAAAACTTTCCTAATCTGGTCATTTTAAGAATCTTTATAAAAAATAAGATTCACATATATTTTTTAAATTAAATATATTTTAAAATAAAATATTTTTAGATAGTACAAGATATTAATTACAGTTCAAGATGGTCTACATAATCAATACACATAGTTCTATAAGTTAAAAGGTCACACACACATCACTTCAATCAAATGATTCAACATATCTATGAAACCATGACTTTTCAAAAAATGTAATATAAGACATTACAACATTATCTCATTTAGTACATAAGTTAATTTTACTTCTTATATAAAATGATTAAAACACACAAATCTAAAATTAGAAAAAATAAAATAAAATAACTCATAAATAAAAAGAGAAAATTTGTGTACTGATATGTATATAGGAATTAACATAGCTATTGTGAAATTAAAAATATATAATTTAAGGTGGACGAATGCTTGGCAGAGAAACCTTGGCTAAAGCTAACTGCAGATGGATCTTTCACCAAAGATCTGCTTGTCATCATAAAAATCTTTATTAGTGATATACGGTCTGACATGGTCCGTTATCTTTGATAATGATAATCTCATGCTGTGGAATGAGCTGAAGCATAGATTTAACATTCCCTCATCCCAAAAGAAGAAATACAATATGCTTGTCAAAACTTGAATAGACATCCCCTCTCTCTGCCATGTTGACTCTGATAGATTCTTAAATATCAAATGGCCCGATGGAACCATTATAACCAAGCTTAAAGCAAAAAACATATACTTTGTTATTGATTATAATGACTCCATCATCAGCCATGTTAACAAAGTTTGGTACACTGATCTTGATATCCCCAATTGGAAGAAGCTCTTTGATAAACTCTTGAAAAGTATGGTTGATCCTAAGATCAAATGTTTTAAATGGCTGCTTATTTTGGATAGACTTCCTATCAGAAAGGACTCTGCTGAGATGTACTATTGTAATATCTATAGAACCCCAGAAATGGGGAGGCATATCTTCTTTGACTGCAGTTTCACTAAAGAGGTTTGGCTCATGTTTGGTATCTCTATTCCTAGCAAGTATAATATCTTTGAAATCATTATTGGTCATATTGATGGGATTAAAAAGGACACTAATTTTTTTTGGAACATTCTTTCTTCTAACATCTTATGGTAGATCTGGAAATGTAGGAACAAGGAGAGATTTCAAAACACTCCTAGGGTTCTTACTGAGTCTTTTCAAAGTCTCATACATTTTAAAAAAAAATTGCAGGTTCATATCACGATGAAGGTTGATAAAGACAAATTCAAAAGGCTGCTCAAATTTGGTCATGCCACCTTCTTCGCTCATGAACTCAAGGACACAAACATGTGGAGAAGGCATATGGACAACATCTATCTTTTCAAACAAACCATCAAGAAACTCAACAAAGAAGTTAGAAGCTCCAGCAAGAACACCACTGGCAACATGATCCTCTTGCTCAACCAAATTTAGAATCAGAAAAATGTAGTTTGGATGGAAGGTAGCCTGGGCTGGACTACTTGGGTGGACACTCATCAAGATCTGTTGCATTAGTCTTTCTTATCTCTTCTTCAGACTTTCTTACTTGTTTATGTTTCTCTGATACTCACGTGTGGAGGCTTTGCCTCTTGTAATTTTTGATACTCCTAGGTGGTACTTTGTATCTTTTTTATCCCCTTATATATAATATAAAAAAAATTTATATAATTTAAACATATGTTCTTGATACACAATTATGGGCATGTCTATGGGGCAGTGTATTTTGGTGGCCCAATAGCCATTGCAAATTTAAGGATAGGTATAATTTTTTGAGGACTTTTATTTATTTTTTAAACTTCATAAAAAAATAGTGCATTTTTTCATTTTTTTTTAATTAAATATCGAGAGATCAAAAAGAGTCTATACATAGATAAGAGGGAGGCAGCTCCTCAATCCACAAATATTTTATTTATCTAAATATTAATATTCCAATATAAAAGTAAAAAAAAATTGTTAACACACTCAAATTATTATATTCTAGGTTTTATTTTTTTTATTGTGCCTAACCTACCTTATTTTAAAGGTATTGCCAAATTGAGGTCGAGAAATAGAAATTTGGGGTGAGATTAATCCTTGGCAATATAACAAGTCATCTGCAAGCAGGGGGTGAGACTCAAATAAATAAATAAACAAAGGTCCGAAGGGTCGGTGGATTGAACTCTCGATTCATCTGACTCAAAAAAAATTTCAGACAATTTATTTAATTAAATATATCCATAATAGTATCACGTGAGTCACAAATTATAACACAGACAGATTTTCACAAACAGCAACGCAAAATCACGTTGGCTGAATCACAAATAAGCATAAAAATAGTAGGAGTCTAAGAAGAGCAGCCGCAAATCATGTGTTGTTTTACAATAGGCACATATAAAAACAAATACCAACTCCCCCGAAGTTCATAGTAAGCTGTTCCACATTAAAGCACTTTGATCGTGGGGCAATTTTCTTCCTTCAGAATTGTCTTTTATCGATGGAAATGGAGCAGAAATATGACAGAGATGAAGAGATGTCGTCTAAATTGATACCACAACAGGTACTCAAGACGCGCATTTTGCCTCTCCTTCCACTTCATTCTCTTTTCAGGTTTAGCAGAGTTAACAAAGAATATTACAACTTAGTACACAGTTGGCAATTCCTCCGGCCCATTATTGTCAGTAGCAGTGCCAGTATATGTTAATGGAATATCGCTTTGGGAGATTAGGATATTTGAGCCTATCATGGATTATTTATCAGTGCGTTGGAGAATGATAGGAAAGAAGCCGCGGCATCGTATTTCACGGTGCCACGTTAAGCTCGCTGATTTTCCCACATTTGACATAAGGTCCTTACACTGATACATAAGCCCTTAGATACTGGGTGTAGCTTAAATGGTTAATAATTTGTTCTTAGCGTTTAGATACTGGGTATAGGTTGTACGTTCGTTTATTATGAGTATTTTGCTTATAGTTATATTCCTTTGAAGGATTAAAACAATTTGCTTTTTTGTAAATCATACTTCTGCCTTTACTTTATGAGTAAGAACAATTGTATCTTATTAATGATTTGAAAAGTAGCATTATTGTAAGTTTTTATGTTTATCATTGAAGGAACATGTGTTTCATAGTTAAGATTGGATTGTTAGTTTTGGCTTGTCTTTTATATCTATGGAATCCCAGTAGAAAAATTGTGTTGTTATCACCAGCCCTAAAATTGTGAACCTCTATGCATTAAGATATAAGTGATGATCATTTATAAGTGTTTTCTTAGTTTCTGACTTAGATAGATGAAATGTGTATTACTAATATTCAGGAAGCAATATGCTTCCAATAAAATTAAAACATCAAAAAGTGAAAGTCCTAAAATTATTTTCACGGTTAGATATATTGAAAGCTTGAAATTATTTAAAATGTTAGATATAATTGAAAGCTTATTTCTATTTGAGTTGAATTATTCAGATATTTGTATTGTCTTCTTGTTAGCTGAAGTGATTATTTGATAAGGGTTGGTGGTAGGTTTCCTCATCTGTTTTTTGAATTAATTTATAATGTCTATTTTTTTCTTTTACAAATTGTTCTAAATGTTATTGTAGTTATAGTGCTTATGAATAATTATAAATTTCATAATTAATCATATTTTTTCAAAGCTATTAAGAAAATCACTTATCAAATTTGATAAATATATTTACTAGCTAAGTTCTTATTTATATAATGGTATTTGTTTCTTATCTTGTCCATAATTTCTTTACTACACCATTTCAACTCTATGTTCTCTGAATACTATTTCATACCTTAAATGATCTATCAAATTTATGTATATAATTTTAAACTTTTTTTCCTTGAAAAAATGTATTTGATGTGATTAGATTTAACTTCTCTTCTTCCCTACCAATTCTATGATTGATTTGATAGTCTAGCTCATGTTTTTTTTAATTTTTTCATTGCATTCACTAATTCCATTGTATCTTCTTCTAGACACATGGTTTGTTTACACTTGTAGTATCTAAATTTATTGATTGAGTAATAAAGTTACGAAATGGATTTCTAATCAACCAACTACATCTGATTTGATTGTTTGTTTCCATTTATTAATGAAACTAAAAATTCCAATACAACTTGTTTTAAAATCTAATGTAGTGAAGTGGATAAGTTGTCAAATGTTGAGGCATTCTAGATATGTAAGAAGTTGTAATTTTCTTCAAATATAAAAGATATTGATGTCGGTCAAAAAGTTAGACTTCCTAATTGGAAGGAAATTTATTGAAATTAAATAGGAACATTTATGGTTGATTAAATATGTAAGGAGTAGATTTTATATATTATGAATAAATAAATAAAATAATCTAGTTTTTATAAAGAAGATTAAATATATAAATAAAAATTAATAAATGTAGTATTTTAAAACAAACTAATGAAGAAAAAATGATTCCATGTGGTATGAAAGATGTGCACCATAACACATGAAAATAAGATGAAATTGTCATTAATTATTATAAATAGTGTAAAAATAATGTTTATTATGACAGAGAATATTATAAAAATAATAATAATAATCTATATAGAGAATTGAGGAAGAAAACAAATGATATATTTAGATGGTGAAGAATGTTTTTGAACTATGAATTGTGAGTAGCTATCATATAGCCTTAAGATTTTGATGGAACCTCATGAGATATAAGGAGATACTATACATACATATATATATTATCTAATAAAAATTAGAAAGAGAAATAGTTAATAAAGGTTCATGAATTCTCACTAATAATTCAATTAGGTAGTTTGAATTTGATCCTAAACTAGTTTATGATTAAGGTAAATAACATTTGAAGGGACTCAAACCCCTGTATAGAATCTAAAGCTCACACAAAAACAAATAGATGCACAAAATATAATACAACTAAGCAACAACTTGTCAAGTAATTGAGAATAGAAACATATACAAGAATAATAATAAATCTTGAATTACATCAACAAAAGGCCAAAGCCAAAAAATCCCAATACTAAGGGTTGTTTGAGGCTCAAATAACCTCAACAATGGGTTTTACTAAGTCTCTCATAACTTTTACATCCAGATTTTTAAAGATAAAATAATATGAGCCCACTAGACTAAATTGAAAGTTACAAGACACTACAAGACTATAAAATGACAAAGGATTTTTTAAGGCTTGACAAACCTTAACATTAGGTTGATTGATGGCATCCAAACCCAACTTGCAGCATAGAAAAAGGGATCTCAAACAACCCACCTCATCTATAGTACCTATCCCTACCTAAATAGGACAGGTAGCTACCTCAATAAGAACACAAAGAAGAAGATATCACATGAAAGAGAAGTTGTCCATGACATGAACTTGTGTCCAAGTAGTTAAAAACAAAAAATGTTGATACACTATAATTTATAACCTTGCTGACAAGGCCAAGCATGACCTCTATGAAGGACATCCCACATCAATAAGAACGGAAAAAAAAAAAGGAATAATTATAATAAACCAAACTTGACCTTTTGTTGAAGGAGAAACCTTCACCTCATTAAGAACCATTTCCACCTCCATAGAAAATACACTTGGAAGGATAGAAGAAAGACAAGAGCCTCTAAAAGACACAATAAAACCAGAAAAAACCTAGCTCTAGCAAGGGGAAAAATATTCTTCCTCCCATTGATAAAAACTCGCTAAAAAGATTTGAGAGAAAAATCAAGGAGTACGACCATAGAATATACGCATAAAGAAATTAATAAAAAAATTGCATGAATAGGTACGAAAGGATTACTGCCCCCAACATACACCAAACAAAAAATAGCAGCAGTTAGGAAGAATTACACAGAACAAGGTGAAGTGTATCAAAGCCAAAGAAAAAGCATAACATGCTCCATCCAATGTGATGAAAACACCCTTGACCAAAACAAATGCCTTAGATTACAAAAATCGAGGGAACTTCAAGTACCGTAGCCAATCAATCGGAGAACATACAGAGAAAGGTTCCTTGAAAGGAATGGGTGCCACAAACCAAATAGCATCCAACTAAAGACTTGCCCAACGCATCACTACACGCTCACATAAATAATGCAAAAGTAGTGTTGTCTTAGAAAATGCGAGATTTATAATGCACACAGATTAATGAAATGGAAGGATAAGATGAGGTCTAAATGCATAGAGGAAATTAATAAGATATTAGTTTTATTTATTTGATGTAGAAAAATAAATAAATATTTAGATTTATTTAATGTTAGGAGGGAAATGTTGTTGAATTAAATAAATTTAAAACTATTAAATTATAGAAAAAGCAAATATAAATATATAGAGAAAATAAATAATTTTTTATTTATTTGAGATAAAAAATTAAATTTATATTTTAATTTATCTAATTTTTAAAGGGAAGTGTTAGCTGATTAAATAATTTTTAAAATTATTTCATTATTGTAAACTAAAGAATTGATTATTTTAACAATCAAATTTTTGAATTAATATTAGAAGAAAAATAGTTTTACTAAAGAATTAATTATTTAAACAATTAAATTTTTGAATTAATATTAGAAGAAAAATAGTTTTAATAAATTAAGTAATTAAAAATTATTTAATTCATAAAAAATTGAAAAATTTAACAAAGATATTAAATATTTAAACTATATAAATAATACATGAAAATGATGATTTATTAATTAAATAATAATTCTTTCAATAAGTTGAGAAATTGATAGATTAATTTACAATAAATTATTGATATTTTATATTTTCATATAGTAAATAAAATGGCATTGAAGTAAAATTAAATAGATAAAGTATCCAAATTAATTTTCTCATTATATATTTAAGCTATTTTAATACATTAATTTAAAAGCTATTCAAATTAGAGTTATATTTTTTATTACCTACAATTAATTAAACAACAATATAAATTTTATTTAAGAGTCCTATGAATTAGACAATGTTCTAATATACCCCATCCAAGGCCATGCAATCATAAGGGTAAATATATTACTTATATTATAGGAAATATAGAGTGTTACAAACTGCAACTAAGTTATTTAAATCTACTATGTGTGAATGGAAGAAGACATGGATAAACATAACTTGATTATCATTCATGCAAATGAGTTTCCTTTTAGTAAGGTATACAAATTTAAAATAGCTAAAACAATGAAGAAACTAAAATCAAAACTACCATAGTAATTAACTAGTTACTTAATTTATTAACCTAATAGTGATGACTAGTGTAATACAAAAATATTTCCCACCTTATTACATTAATGCAAACAAGAGTGTAACATTATAAGAGTTTTGTACCAAGTCCTTCTAAAGACTTTGATGAAGATCGTTCACCAATACACTTTTCTCACCCATAAAAAACCAAACTAAATGTGTCAGCATGGATCATCTAACTATAGAACCTCTAACCAGCTATGTAACATGAGATAACATAAAAGTGATCCCACTCCTCATTTCCAATGAGATAAATCTCCTCCAAAATTTCACATATCTTATAGGTGTGTTTAATGCCTTCCCTAGAGCTACACATGAGATGCTTTTCCTTTGAAATTACACATCTTCTCCAAGTGTATCTAATGTCTATTCATGTGTTGTGGAAATAATCCCTTCTTTGTTATGCAAATCACCAATCAATGCTTGCACATGAGATAACCTTTCCTTTGAAAGTGCAAATATGTTGTGAGTGTGATGAATGTGTCCTCAAGTTCTCAATGAATCATTAGCCAAATCTTCCCCATTTTCTCCTTCAAGGGACAACCATGATTCCCAGTGCACTCTTTTCTTCATGGAAATAAATATTTTGAAGCCCCTCTTTTCTTCAGGTACATAAAAATAATGAGCCTCCTCTTTTCTTTGTGGAATCAAATATGTTGAGCCCTATATTCTCTTTAGGGTCTTAAATATATCAAGCCCCCTCTTTTATTCAAAGACTGGAATATGTGAGTCTCCTCTTATCTTCATGGAATCAAATAGGGTGCTTCTCTTGTAATGAATGATCCCTGATCAAGAATCTATCTCAAGATGATAGGTATCATCTTTCCTTTGTTGTCTCCAACCTCTAGTGTTTTATATTCTCTTAACATCTATCCATTAAATATTGAATGTGAATCTTTGGGAGTCCTGTAATATACGTCAAGTAACACATAGATGTGAATGAAGAGTGAGGTCATGTGGTAATGATAAGAAATAAAATTAACAAGATAACTGGTTCTACATAGAAATACATCATTTATAATGTGACTTTTCATACATAAATTCATGATGACACTATGTGAAAAGTTTTAAGAAGCTATTATATCAATATAAAAAGAAACACCTTTGTTGATAATTGCAATATCCTTTCACCCTATATATTTCTATTTCATGAAATGCTATTTGTTTGTGTACACACATACACGTACATACATACATGCATACACACACACATACATACATACAACCTCAAAAAATAAAACCTTGTAACAATGTTATAAAATTAAATTACTTCTCCTTCACATAACCAATAAATTCTCCATCTTTGACCTTGCAAACCGACAAACAATACTAGCCATACTAGAATGATTATCTTCATTTTCTCATTATCTTTACTATCCACCAACCTAAAAAATTAAATGTTAATAATGTATGATCCTAGGTACATTATTAGAAGAGAAAGTTTACTAACACTTGAAATGATCTTTGAGTTGAATAAAAATATTCAAATAATGACTTGAGGGATGCCTAATCACCTTCAAATCTGAAAATAACATGGGTATATAAACCTAGGAAATAATACTAATAATACTAGAATTAATGTCTTTGTTTTTTTCGGGAGATTTACTATTCCCCAATCTCAAAAAAAGATGTCAATAATGTTTGATTCATAGGACGTTGTTAGAAGAGCAAGATTGTTGAAATTTATAATGATCTTTGAGTTAAATCAAAAACTTCAAATAAGGAATTCAGTAACGCCTAATAATTTCTAAATCTAAAAAATAACATGGATATATTTCTCCACACTTGAAATGATATTGTATATGAATTATTTAAACACTTTAATCTATGCTATAGGGACAACTCTATGCACATATACAATTGGGTACTAATGAAGTTCTTTATTCATCTTTGAATCCTTCATTATTTTCACAATAAATATCCTTTGATGTGTACATCTTGTAAAAACTTCAAGTAGAGAATATATTTCCATAGACTGCTATGCCTTTTATTGACAATGAATGAATCTAATTTGTTTTTGTCACTTACTTGCCTACGTTTTGTCTAGTTACTTCTTTCGTTGAATACCTAGAAATGTCCACACACCTTTTATTTTGCAGTGGTTATGATCTATGCCTATGGTATCACATTGTGACACCCAATTCAATGTCTCCATATAAGGAATAAAATAGCCACTAATCTCATCAATTCCAATAATATGATATACTCATGGCTAGCAACAAAAGATAGTCTCACCATTACAAAAATCCACATTTTATCACACATACTTCAACTTTAGTTAGGGATATAATACCATATGATAGTGCAACAAGGGTAAAAGTAACTTGATTATCACTCTTTCTAATGGTATTCCTTTAAATAAGCTATGAAAAAATAAAAATAGTTTAAATATTAAAGAACTACAACTAAAAATATCATAGCAACTAACTAGTTACTTAATTTATGAGCCTAATATAACAACTAATTTTAATTAAGAAAATTGTGATCAATGGTACACTAGAAAATTCAATGTACATTGGAATATAAAAACCTTAACAAAGTGAACACAATTTTCACAACCAAAGGAGTAAGGGTGCAAATTTGTGATCAACACAATGTGGGGTTTGTGGATTCCTTATGATAAAGATGTAACTAATATGTAAAACTAATTAATGAATAAGTAAATTAAATGCAATAAGAGAAATTAATTTACCTTGAAACTAATAGAGAATAAGTGAACTTCAAATTTGGGTTTCACTATCAGAGAGATGTCAAGAAAAAAAATATTCTGGATATGGAACCCTTATGCTTGTATCTTTCGACTATGAAATTTGTAAAGTCCCAGGATAATGTTGAGTCTAGTTGGCCTTGTCCCAAATAGTAATCCTTCTTTTTGAGAGCCAAAAGATGATAAAACATATGGAGGATCACTTGCTGGTTTTATAACTATAAAAATCCAAACCCAAAACTCTACCACCAATTCCTGCACATAGAAAAGAAGACAAAGTTATTATGAGAAGGGGCTTTGTTTTGTTAAGATATTGTATAGGAATTAACCTTGAAAGTAAATATATGCCAATGAAAGAATGTTTTCATGGAGTAGAGATTAGATATAGATAATGAAATCTAGTATACCATAAAAATGTTTTTGTCCTTCGAATATGATCAAGTATGTTGATGTAATAGCTTCTAATTAATACAACAACCAAAATAAATTCATGTATGATAAAACATCAAGCAATACATATTGTAATTTTCCTCAGTGTTAAAGGGAGAGAAGAGGAAGTCTTGATTGATAAATGTAGATCTCCTTAATTAATGCCAAAATCCTTTTATTTTCCTCCAATGGGGAACATAGCTAGATCTATGGAAGGAAACACTTTGAATGCATGAATGAACTTGCATGCTTGAATTCTTAATGGTGAATTCCTTCAATGGATGCTTTCTTACATTTATTGAATCTTGAATGTACAATAAATTATTTTATAATGCTCACACAAAGATGAGATTTCCATAATAGATGTCAAAATGAGAGGAAGATTCCTCGATTTGTACACATTTTAGGGATAAAATCGTGTATGGTTGGCCCCGACTAAACACCTAGTAGAAAAAACCCTTCATCAAGCCTAGATACAGCTAAATGAAAAATCCCTAGGACAACACCAACCTAATATGGTCTCGTCTAGGAAAACCTTTTTAAAGCTATCCTATGACCTAAGTTTGTGTTATAAGAAGGGGATCTAAAAGCCTTATTTTTTTTGGGAAATCAGAGAAAATCATGAAATGTAAAATACATGTAAAAGGACCTAAGAGTGTAATGTGTTATAAATGGATGGAAAAATAGAAAATATGTATAGAAATTAGAGCTAAGCTCAAGATACAAGGAGGAGGACCTATAGCTGAATTAAGTATGAATTTAGGGTTAAATGTGAGGTCCTCCCATAAGGAACACACAAAGAAAAGATGAAAATGCTTCCAAATTGAACACAAATCAAGTGCTTATTTGTTAGGATGGTACATTTAGAACCAACTTTAACAGGAGTATGAGACAAAATCATGCTCATAGAAAAACAAGAGAAAAAATAATGATGAGGGAGATATATGGTGACAAAAAAATAAAAAGAGGTAAGATATCACTAATTTTAAGTACATAAGCCCTCAAACCAGGGGTTATAACTCCACACCCATGCACAAGGGAATGAAAGAAAAGAAAAAAAGGAAAAATAAAATGAAAAGATAAAGGATACAACACACAAAAAATGGGTTCATATGAAAATAAAAACCCAAAGAAACTAGTAAAAAAGACCTTGTCCATAAATGTTTCATCCATTAATATCATGTCCAAAAAGATATTGCAAGAGCATGAATTATCACATAGGAAGAATAAAAGAATTTCCAAAGATGATACCAACTCTATTGTCTAAACTACTAGGATAACCATGAGAGAGAGTGAGAGAGGTGATTACCTAGTCCAGTAAGATTGTATGTCCTATTATGACCTACACAAAGTGTGACAATCATGCTTAATAAAAAATGTATATTTTACTATGGACCACACAAAGAGAACACATAAAATGATGGCATTAAAGTAGCAGGTTTGTGTACCATGATAGTCAACTCAACCTTGACAAATTTGTGCATAGGAAGGATTTACTTTGGCCACAAGGAGAATTTTTTTATGTATGAGGAAGCTTTGTTTGGAACATCGGGTAGATTTTTTTTGAGCATAGGGAAGCTTTGTTTTTTGCATGGGTCAACTTTATTTATGTTTTTGAATAATATATGAGAAAGGTTGTATCTATGTCCCTCTCCTTATGATGACACCATAGGAGACATCATAAGGAAGAAAAATAAGGATACCTACTTTCAACAATAACAAGATATCCTTAAAATAAAAATGCATGTCATGAACATAGCTAAGAGTGTTGGTTTTTACGATCTAAGTCCAACAAATAATTGTGAAAGGATATTGTGCTTGTGGGAAGAGACCATTGAAAGGAAGAGATCTTTTCTAAAATAAATCTACCTTCAAGAGGATATGTTCAATAAAGATAAAATATTCAAGACAAAGAGGGGGAGGAGAACAATAATGTACACATTTATCCCCTTGTTACTAAGTGAAACAAAGATTCTTGAAAAAGAATGACATAATTTGAAAAAAATAGTAAGGGAATTTGTTTATAATGATATAGTTTCTGAAAATAAATAAGAGGTTGTATTAAGAATGCACACCCCTTGTATATAAGAGAGAATCCTTAATCAAAATGAATAATTATTTATAAGAAAAAGATTTCACATGATAAATGAATTCCATTATACTAAGGAAAGAAGATCCTTATACAAAGGAGAAAAATAATGTACAAGAAACCTTTCTCCCCAAGTATGAAGGTAAAATAAAATATAGAATACAAACTTGAATGAAAGCTACTTCATTATAGATATACAATTCCAAGAAA
The DNA here is from genome assembly GCA_027943335.1 of Chamaecyparis obtusa. Taxonomy (NCBI): domain Eukaryota; kingdom Viridiplantae; phylum Streptophyta; class Pinopsida; order Cupressales; family Cupressaceae; genus Chamaecyparis; species Chamaecyparis obtusa. Next base: position 205,857 of record BSBK01001789.1, read on the forward strand.
AATAAGCTATAAACTAGAGAGATATTCTAATGTAAATAGATATATTAAAGCTAGAAACAACATCACATATATAAAGTAACACAATCATCAAGGAAACAAATGAAATGATGACTACATGATTATTGAATGATAAATATGCCCTTTGAGGCATGACAAGGATTTGTTAAGGAAAGATGTTATGATCATGCAAGAAACACAATATATCATGTCAAAAGAATGTACCATCATAAAATAATAAAAATCTATAGAGATAAAAGAGAAAGAGAATGAGAATGCCATATTATGTCTACCTAGTGGTAAACCCAATTTAACAAGATATGCACTTCCAAACAAGGAATAGCTTGTAAGGAGGATACTTATATCATTAAGGAGAAAGATACTAAGAGACAAGTCTGTACATGGGAGGACATCATAATATAAAAGAGATGATAATAAATAGAGAAGGGATCATTTCTCAAATATATGTTTCTATTATTAAAGACCTATCATAATATAAAAGAGATGAGAATAAATAGAGAATAAATTGTGACCATTTCCTCAGATGCCAGATTCTCCAAGCTACCACTGTCAATGATTACCTTCCAAACTTGGTTAGAAATTATACATCTCATCTTGAACAAACTTTTCCTTACCAGATCTTCCTTTTTACCTTCATTCCATAGTTCTCTCCTCACCATCATGTTATTTTCCTTCTTAGGTTCATTCAGTGACTCTTCTTACATCAAAGCATTTCTTTTGCTACCGCCCTTCTTACTTGCAAGTGTACATTCAAATGATCTATGTCCTTCTTCTACATAATTGTAACAAGTTCCTCATAAACCACCTTTGTTATAACCACCTTAGTAGTTACTACCTCTACCTCTAGATAAACTTTCACCTTTCCACTCGGTCTTGCCTTTATCTCAATTTGTCTTTTTAGGTTCAAATCTACTATTTTCTCCATAAGATCTACCACTTCCTCTAGGGAATCTACCACCTCTACCTCTCTATCTCTGCGCATGTCTTTTGTTCAATTTCTCTTCAGCTTTCAATGTAAATTGATAAGCCTCTTCAATATTTTCCAACTTGACCATGCTAATCTCCTCTTGGATGGAAACCTTCAAACCATTTAGGTATCGAGCAATTCTTTCCACATCATCTTCATCATGTCCAAATCTGATATCTAATCTGTAGAATTCCTCAATATATGGGTATGTGCAGGATCATGGTATGCCAAAAAGTGGCGATGTGAAAAAAGGTCTTGATTGAAAAATAACTATAACTTTCAAATAGTATAACATTTTTGAAATCTTAAACATGCATCACATTCAATTCTTTTCTTACTAGAAGAATACATTTTCTTTTTTCAATTTGATGAAGTTTAGACTAAGTTAAGGTGGTCAGACAAGAGAGATTTTATATTCTAGAAAATTTGTAGCAGATAAATCATAATAAATTATTTGTTTAGAAATAAAATAATATTCATCACATCTGGACATGAGTCTAATACTTATATCTAGAATCTTGTAAAAAAATATTATCATTTGATTGTGTTTAAGGTGGTTAGAAATAGACCTACTTCTTATCTTTTTCTTGAAATTTTCATACTATTGATAAACTGATTAGAAAATAGCTATAACATTCAAACGGTATAACATTTTTTAAATCTAAAATATGTGCCACATTCTATTCTTTTCCTAATACAAGAAAACAACAACAAAAAATTAATTTGATGAAGTTTAGACCAAGTTAAGGTGGTCAAACACAAGAGTTTTTATATTCTCAAAAATTTATAGTAGAAAACTCATAATTAATTATTTACATGGGAAAAAATTACAAAAAATATGCATCACATTCAAACATGAGTCTACCACTTATATCTAGAATCTTGTAGAAAAATATTATCTTTTGATTATGTTTAAGGTGATCAGACATACGCCTACTTCTTATCTTTTTCCTAATGTTTTTATACTATTGCATTGAAATTTGAAATTTTCACCATATAGAATAATTTATTTTTGAAAAAGGGCTAATATCTTAGAACCTACATTCAATTTTCTACAGATTCTCTTCTTACATATTTTTTTATATAAGATTGATAACTTGTTCAAATATTTAGATCAACTTTCCTAACCCTGATTGTTTGAATTTTCATTGCCACTTAAGGGCCTAGTTTGGCATACCATAATCCTGCACATACCCATATTCTTTTACCGAGCTATCTTTCTGCCTCAAACTTTGCTTTACCGAACTAGGTTAATCTGATAATCACAAGGTAAGAACTTTCCTTTCAATTTATTTCACCATTTTATTCCATACCTTGATTTTGTCTTGGCCTTTCCTCTTTCTATCCAATTGTAGATGTTCCCACCAGAAGGATGCATGACTTTTCAACTTGGTACTTAACATCTTCACTTCCTTCTCATCAGGTATGTATTCATACTCAAAGTACTTCTCCATCTCTATGATCCAGTCCACCAATTCATCAAAAGCCAATTTACCACTATACTCAAGTCTATTGAAATGTGGTGTTGACTTCAAACTTGTCAAAGACTTATGAAATATTTCCTCACCCTGATCCATCATAGGTGCAGGTTCCACATTTGCTTGTTCTTCCTCAACTTCATCATCACTAACATCTTCAAGATGTCTTCCTCTTCTCTGGATTTTTTCAACTTCTAACCTAGCAGCAAGTTGTCTCAACATGTCTACCAATCCCGGATCTGTGTCTCACCTCTCATGAACCATCTTAAAAACCCTCTACAATTGTAAGTCAGATCACAATCTGCTACCCCACAAAAAATCAACTAGGGATTCACAAGAAGGAACCCTCAAACCTAGGCTCACAAACCTAGATCCAAATCTCACCTCACTCTGATACTACCTAACGTAAGAGAGGATAGGAGGGGCCACAAATGGCTCACCCTAACCTAATCCACCTTGCGTAAACACTCACAGAAGAAAACAACAACACAGAGAGAGGGAGAAATGCAAGATCATTCATTTATTGATTACAATAAATTCATACATGCTGGGCTGTAAGGCCTTCCCGGTTATGACCATATATTACAATGAAGTACATAAGTACTTAAACATGCAAGGATCTGCCAAAATATCACTATCTTCTATCTCCTATCTTCTAACTGAACTACCCCTAAACTACAACCAAACAACTACATTTATACAAGAGTCTACCAAATTGAGTCAGCCTTCAGATCCATAATTAATAAAAGAAATGGTTAGATCTGGGACCACACATTTCCCAATGATGTATTGTAGCATTAAATCTATGACCCAAAATAAATGCACAAGTTAGCCTCAACAAGAACTCAAAATAAACCCGTCGGTAAGAAAAGCTGACCAAGCACCAGACAAGCATCACCGAGCTGTAGGGGAACAACTGAGTGCTAGTCAAGCATTATCAAGCAACACAAGTGAACAAAGGAAATAGGCCAACACCGAACTAAATTGGTCAGAGAAGGAACCGAGCAACACATACAAACTTCAAATGTCTTTTTGGTGACATAGGATTGCCAAGGACCTGAGATGCTCCTACATCACTAAATTAACATGATCACTAGATTCAATATGATCATAACCAGATAATACAATCCTTGCAGGATGATATTATAGAAATCTATGATAGACTTAATTCTATCACTTTAGTGAGCTACATTACCATGGAGCATTCTGATGGAGTCAAAAAATTCAATGATCAAGCTATGATTTTGCAAAGATTGACTTAAGGTACTATTGGTTCATCTTTTGGGAGAAAAAAGTAAAAAGTTTTGTGAAAATCATGATGGTACTATTGATTTCATGCCAATTCTTACCACTCAACTTAGAAGAAAAGGTCAAAATGCAACTCCTATGAGTTATGAGATGAAAATACATGAATTATAGATGAATAAAATATTTTAAAGAACAAAAATTTGATAAAAAAAATTATAAATTTGATGGGATGTTCTACATTTCTATTTTAGCTTTTGGTGATATGCATTTCCCTATTTTGACAATTTAGTTCTATTCGGTATGTTTCCCTTGTATTTTTTTTTTGCAGTTACTTAAGAGAAAAATTTTTGTTTTATTTTGCTTACTTCTTTAAACTTTTATGTTGTTTAAGGGTTTCAGGTCCCTTGAAAACCTATTTTCCTTTACTAAAAAAATCTAGATTTCTTAGAAATATTTTGAATATTAAAACTAAAATATACCTTATTTTTTTGTTAGAGTAAAACTAGTTTTGAAGGAACCCTGAAAGCCTTTGTAATAAAAACATCAAAGAGATCTAGTCAAAAGAAACATATGATAACCATCGACTAGACACTAGCTTACCAAAAAAATCTAAAATAGTGGAGAAAAACCACAATAAAACTAGAGAACATTCAATAAATCGTCATTAATACTGCAACCTTATGGATAATTTTATTAAGGGGAATCATACCTCTATGATAATTGTGAAGCCTAGTAGTAGGGCTAGGAGTAGAGCCCAAACCCAGTACTTGAGATTTTATATTATTCTTTTCTTTATTTTTCATACTACCAGTTGGAGAACTTGAAGCCCTTTTAGATAGACTATAAATATCCTTGGCCTAAGCATTCAATTGTTATAGCTCTATTAGGCCATTTTCCAGTCAAAGCAAAAATCCAACGAAAATGGCTTTTTCCCTGTAAGTTTTGTAATGTTGTCTCTTCCCACCCTGCTGCAACATAGTTTTATCTTGCAAAGAATGTCCATAGTGTTTCATGGTTTGAGCTCCTGCCTTGTGTTCTTCATTGTGTCACCTTGCTCCAGTCCAAAATGCACGTGCTGAATTGCAAAATCCAGAAAGTTATTCAAGTTGTAAGGTCTGCAGGAAACAAATTTTAAGATCTGCCACAGTGTCAAAAACCCACAGTATTTTTGAAAATCCATGATGTTTTTGGTCTGTGTGAAAACCCTCATTGTTTTCGACCTTGTGCCTTCTAGCTTTTGTGTGCTTATCTTTTGGCATCAAAAACCTTGTGTGTTTTCAATCTTTTCCATCGAAAACCCTGTGTGTTTTCATCCTCACAGTTTCTTGTTTGTTGGCGTTCCCTAAATGTGCAAGTGCGATGGATGGTGGGCCCGGGTCTTCAAACATTTCAAAATGATTGGTTGTTGCATGGCCACATGTCATAATTTTCTGACATGCGATCATGCGAGTGCTTGCCACCTATCCGTGTGGGTCCCAGTTCTTGGCAGTGTTCAGATGCCTAGCGGTTAAGTCTTCATTCCGTGACCTGGCGACTTGCGGTTATCTCTTGGTCACTGATTCCTGGCGGTTAAGCCCTTAACATCTAGCGACTTGGCTAGCGGTTTTCTTTGCCTTAGTCATGCGGTCGCGTAATGGTGGGCCCAGGTTTTCAAAGCTCAGATTTAACTGGTTGTCACATGGTCGCATGTTAGAATTTTCTGACATGCAACCATGCAACAAGGCTCTTTCCTTGGCTGGTGGTCCCATTGGCAGTCATGTGTGGCCTTTGGTTGGCTATCACATGATCACATAGCCCAGTTTTTGGCTATGCAATCATGCGACTGGTTGACACGTGTCCGTGAACGTGAGGTGGTATTTCATCGGTGGGCCCAAGAGATCTAGACATAAGGGTGACGTGGTAGATCATATGGTTGGTGCATGATCTCATGGGAGGTTTCAAGCCCATGCGATCATGCACCCACCACTTGATTTTGAGGGCCTATTTGTGGATGGGTCAACAGTCCCTGTGCTTGTTTCTGATTGGTTGATGTGGTCGTGACTTGGCAAATGGTCAGTGGGGCCGAGACATAATGCTAATAGTTTGTCACATGTTCTCATAGCCTTTTTCAAGGCTATGAGATCATGCAACTAACTACCAGACTTAGTAGCGGTGGTTATGCGGTGGTCAAGAGTTGAAGTGTGTCGCATGTTCACATAGCCCGTCTCTTGGATATGTGATCATGCGACAAATCCCTTGTGTCACCATTGTGGAGTTAGCAGGTGGGTCCGTGTGTCGCATCTTGCTAAAGTGGTTTTTTCTCATTGGCCGAAAGGGTTGGCAGCAGGTTAGTTGACATAAGAGAATGATAAAATATGAAGGTCTGCTTACCAAATATTGTGACGTGCCTGTGTTTAATTGGTCTTGCTGGATGTTGTCGCATGATCACATAGTTGGGTTTCTTCCCTTGCGATCATGCAACCAAGCATAAAATGGAGCCAGGATTACTATAGCGGTGAAGTTTATGACTGCATGATTTTGTGACTAGGGATGAATGGTCAAGTTGCTAAGGTCGGGAAAGCCATTTCTTTGCAAATTTGAATATCATAAGGACTTTCCAACTGTAGGAACTGATATTGAATGCTTGCATGGCCAGATTTGATTGGTTTGGTGGCGCTTGCTACTACGATGTGGTCCAAAATGTTTGACAGTTGATTATAGGGATTTGTACTGTAAAGGAATGAATACAATCTTGGCTCGAGGTGTATTTGCAAGTGGGTGAAAGGACTATTTGGCATGACAAATTCTTGGTCCTTGGTACATTTTCGGAGGATTGGCATAAATGAAGATCATTTTTGGATCTGTTCTTACCAGGTTGCCTATGTTTCCTACCCCTACAGTAAATTTTGATGTTTTTCTAGTTGTTTTGTGGTTAGCCGTTGTAACCCTGGCCCTAGCTATCTGTAGCTTGTTGCAACCTATTTTGGGTTTCCAAGGCAGCTAGTGGTATAAATTGTCAAAATTTTGACTTTGTGATGGTTCCAACTTAGAGTTCCTTTCTGGTTCCAAGAAGGGTCCTTTTCCTGTAGATTTTCTTCTTCTTCTCTGCATATAGGGTGTTCTTCTTCTTCCATTATTGGTTCAAGGGAATATAATGCATGCTGCAATAGATTTTTCTTATGTATGAGAACTCAATTTATTCTTACTATTACCAAGCTATCTCCATTTGATCTTTGAATTCATTGATCATACATCAAGGATGTTTGATTTGTCTACTTGTATTGTCTATGTGTTTGCAAGTGGATTTTTCTTCGCAGAGATAACTGGTTCAGGGTTAGTGTTCATGTATGTATGGGCTGAAATATCAAGGATATGTCGTGCTTGTCTTTCGGTGGATGCTGGTAAATGTATTGTCTGATTCATAGGTCTTTTCTAAGGGGAGGGTTAAAATCCTTTGAATGGATAATAACATGCTTGAATGCACAGGTGGGTGTTAAGTTGAGGTTTGGTCATGGTGTGTGATTGATGTAAGGCATCAACACATTGAATATATTGTTTCCTCATTTCATAGTTGTCTCTTGCAATAGGGTATTTGACTCTATGGCCCATTAGATAAGGCACCGGTCTATGAGAGACTTAGGGTATCTTAGGGGTCCCTTCTATCCATTTAAAATCATTTCCTTTTAGTTCCACCTTTTCCCTTTCTTGTTGATAGGTTAGGTCTCTAGTTTTCATACTCACTCCATGCAAGTTGGGCTATTGCATGAGATATTGGCCTCATTGAGGTACAGAATACCTAGAAGAGTTTGAGAACCATTCCACAGTCAGTTACCTGCAGGCCTGTAGTGTGACACAAGTTAATATGTGTATGCAGATGAGGTATACCCACCTGAGTGATGTGGAGCTCAAAGTGTAGAAGGATCTCTCTTTGATCCTTGTCAGTTGACCCTTTTTCCTGTCAGATTTGGAGTGTTGAGTGAATGTCACACTAGCCCTGTCAATCCTAATGTCAAACTAACCTTTGGGGAAAAAGAACACCAACAAGCCCTTCAACTATATTTTTCATGGTTGTATAAGTACCAGTATAACCCTTAAATGTTTTTTTTTATTTTAGCAAAGGTGTCCTTGAAAGTTTTAATGTATTGTTCATGCACTTCCTTCAAGTCCTTAATACCCTTATATAAATCCTAAATACTAACAAATATTTTTTCAACACCTACAAAAGAATTTTGAAAACATTTTTCCTTTAACTCATTTACCTCATACATCAAGAATTTTGAAAACACTTTTCCTTTATATTATTCCTTTATTTTAAGTAAAAAAATCTTTTTATTATTATTGTCTTCATCATTAAAAAAGGCATTGGTTTTCATTTTATTTTAAAATGATCCTTCACACTATTGAAAATATATTTTCCATAGAGGTTGGATTTTAAATTCTCATAATCATTCATGCCAATAGCTTGATAATTAATTTTGATATCATTATTTTGATATCAAATACCTTTGGAGATGTTTTTCATACTTGGCTAAAAGCAAATCTGAGTCTCCATTTGATAGTACTTTAACCAAGTTTGACAAGATAACACATCATGCATGTCCTCTTTTCTCTTTAAAGGTTTAATATTATTATTTTTCATGGTGAAAGTATAAAGGGGTCCCACCTACTACCTTTAATACAAAATTTCACCTTAATATTTAAGTGAAAATTCATGCACATGCAATTAGACGAATAGTTATTCTCTAAAAGTTTATATATTTCTCTCATGAAACACATGACTAATATTGAAATTTTTAAAGGACTTAAGAAAACCATTATTGTCAAGAATCAAAGTCATTATATTCTAACTCGAGGTCTATAATACATTTAGGAATTCAATGATATTTAACAAATCACATTCAATCAAAACCTTGTTGAATTCCTTTCAAACTACCATCTTAAAGTAAGTGTAGGCTAGAGAAGCCTGCATAAAGTGGTTTGTCTTCAAACCCAAAGGGAGGGCTACCACTGAAAAAACCTAAACTAGAAGATACTATGTTATAACTTAATATTTTTTTATTGTTAGAAGTCACTTGAATCTTGATTTTTAATGTTCAACTAGATTAAAGAATAAAAATTGATAATATATACCATACAATGCAAGAAAAACTCATATTGTAACTAATATTATGATGATTATAAATAAAATAGGTTTTCTTATAAGGTTTTATATATAGTATTTATTTATCATTATTTATAAGAGTCATCTATCCACTATTAAGAGTTATGAATCTCAATATTAGATTCACACAACATTCATAATTTTAAAGAACAATGAAATCTCCTCTTATGATGGTATACTTTCTCTAGTTTGAAGTAGGGATTTCAAAAACAAAGTAATGAGAAGGCCAAGATCTCAATATTTTATTATTTAAGGGTATGTGCAGGATATAAGGTATGTGCTGAATACAAGAACCATTTTCATAGTAAATATGTTGAATATACTTTGCAAAGTGATCTCTTGTTTAAGGGGAATCAATTATGTGTTCATAGAGGCTCTATTAGAGAGAATTTGATTCAAGAAAAGCATAATGGTGCTTTGAGTGGTCACTTTGGGATCACTAAGGCTCAAGACCTTATTTAAAGGTTTTACTATTGGCCTAGGATTAATCTTGATGTTAGGAGGTATGTGGAAAGTTGTGTTGTATGCCAAAAGGCCAAAGGCGCTTCTACAAATGTTGGTCTTTATCAACCACTACCCATTCCTACTAGGCCATGGGAATGTTTAATCATGGATTTTGTAGTTGGGTTACCCAAGACTAGACAAGGCATGGATAGTGTGTATGTGGTTGTGGATAGGTTTAGAAAGATGGCTCACTTCGTGCTATGCAAGACCACCAATGATGCCACTCAAATAGCCTCTCTATTCTTCAAGTAAATTGTGAGAATCCATGGGTTACCTATCAGCATTGTGTCAAATAGGGACACTAAGTTTATGAGTCATTTTTGGAAGACTCTTTGGTAAACATTGGGCACCAAATTATCATTTAGATCAGCTTACCATCCCCAAACTGATGGTTAGACTAAGGCTATTAATAGAAGCCTTGGGAATCTTCTAAGATCTTTGACTAAAGAGTGCGGTCGGTAATGAGATCAATTGATTAGGCAAGTTGAATATGCCTACAATGATACTATCTATAGATCAATACGGAAGATTCCATTTGAGATAGTTTATGGACTACATCCTAGAGGTGTCTATGAACTAAGGGATTTGAAAGATGGAGTAAAAGAAAGTAGCTATGCTGATGATTTTGCACATGCTATGAAAGAGGTTCATGAAACAGTGAGACCGAGAACACTTTGAAAAATAAGGCTAAGGTGGATGAAACTAGAAGATCAATTGAGTTCAATGAAGGTTACTTAGTCATGGTGCACCAGAACAAGTAAAGGTTGGAGAAGGGAGTCCCTCACAAGATGCAAATGAGGAGGATAGGACCCTATCCTATATTGGCCAAGTATGGTGATAATGCATTCAAGGTTGAACTTCCATAGGACAGTTGACTAACACCAATCTTTAATATTTCAAACTAAGTCCCTTACAAAGGACCACTGCCAGGCATATAAAAGATTCATGATGACATAATCAGAGATGTGGAAGATTTGCAATTGCCTACTACTACTGTCACATGACCAAACATCATACTCGATACAAGGGTCTATAAAAAGACCAGAACTAAAGAGTATAAGGAACATCATATCTAAAGGTATGGATAGAGTGATGTTGATTCAGTTTGGATAAAATAATAAGAGTTTAAGAATATGGGAGTTTATCCTACCATCATCAATCCAAGGGTGGATTGATCTTCTTATTTTGGGGAGGATGGTGGAGGAGCACACCTTGGCTACCTCCATGTTTCTTTAAGTTTTGTCTTATACTTGACTCTAGCCAAGTCAAGAAGTTAGATTAGTTTGATTCTAGACCTTAGGAGGTCATTTTCAATGTTGGATAAGTGAATTAGTCACTAGGACTAAGGTCACTAAGTAGCCATTGTTAGTTGTTATTTCAATTTCTAGTGTAAGTAGGTGATAGTGAGTTTGAGTCTTTAATGTGTCCTAGGAACATAAATATGGTTAATGGATACTATTATGATGCCTTAGGGTCATTAAGTTAGTTGGTTCCTCGAAATATCATGAGGAGACAGATCCTAAGAAATAAGATCATGGCTTAACAAGAAGTTGCCAAATGTTGTAAAAATGTTCTCATGGCAACATTTGCAATTATTGCAAATGTTGCATGCAACTTTGTTATCCTCAGATTCCCTAACATCTAGGTCATGATGCTCAACTAAAAGACCATAAAATGAAGGAGAAGGAATCTAATGAAATGTAAGACTCAAATCTTGAGGGAGAACACATCAATTGTAAAATTTTGAGTTTGTGAATAGAGATCTGCTATAATTACAATGAACATTTTTGAGTCTTTGTGTTGACAGTTGATCTTAATGGATTGAAAGACAAAATCTATTGGTTGTTTAGTGTTCTCTAGATAGTTTGAAGACTTTTTCATTTGATAATATAAGGTTTTTGAGTAGGTTTAGTGTATAGAATAAATCATTTTAGTTTGAGAGCTTTCATTATCCTATTCTGAGTAGTCCAAGCTTTTATGGCTCCCACATAAGAATCAACCATGGAAACCACAAAGAAATGGTTGAATCTTAAAGTGGGACCTATTATACACTAAGTTTGTGCCTTTGTCTCAAGATCTCTTGGTCTTGATAACTCAGTATAACATGGGAATCATCTCTAGGTTGTGGGACCTTTGCTAACTGAGATGAGACCTCCAGGTTCTAGGCTAGTTCCTCTTGGATAATCACCTTAATTTGCTTCTAGACATGAAAGTAAACGTTTGAGGGAAAGGGATAGAAGGAATTCTTGTAAGGGAAATGACTTGAAAGAAAACTACCTACTAGGTGATGCATCGAAACTAGGGTTTGGATCTCAGTATATAGGAATGAAATCAATGAAAAGTTTAGGTCTAGTAGGTCACAACTTACTAAATAGGCTTGCATAAGTATTTCATAAGAGGGCCTAAGAATAAGACACAACTTATGACCTGGAAATAGACATTCACTTCTACAACTCAGCGTAGGATTGAGACAAGACTGTTAAGGGGCTGAAGTATACCCACAAGAACATCTAAATCAAATCAAACACAGTAACACACAAAATTGTAGAAAGCAAGAGGGATCAAGAACCCTAAAATAACATTGAAAACATGCACATACTTTGATCCAATAAGAGCCAACCCAAAAAGGAAGCATAGGGACATGAAGGATTGTCAGAAAATACCTTTGCAATATTTGTATTATCAATGGGAGAAATACAACTATATGAGCTAGAGGGTAGAAATGATAACATAGATGGCCTTTAAGAAAAGGTGAATTTTCTTCTACAAATTGTCCAACTCCTCATCACTAAAGGCTCCAAAACAATATATACATACTCAACTGCATGCAAGAAAGAGTCAAAATCAACCTAACCAGGGTTACAAATTTTACAATAATATCAAACCCTAAAGGTACTGATAACCCATCATGAAAATCTCTGAGAACCGGTCATCAGATCAGATCTTTCCTTTTGCATGTTGATCCTATAGTAAGCCCTTCTACAGACACAACAACCTTGACCTATCTACCCACCAACAACTCCACTAAGCCATGAAGGCTTCAAATTTGATCCTATTTCCTTGGAAGAGGTACTGTTTGAAAAGGTGCCGCCAACTCCTAGCACTTCCTCACATGAAAACATGGCATAGTACCCTGCATTGCTGGCCATCAATCACTTCTATCCTCTTCACAACCAAAAACATCCTAAGAAATCAATTCCTGAGCTACCTGATGTCATGCATGGCTGAAAGAATGCAAAACCCTAGCAAAACCAACATAAAGCATTCAAATTTTGAAATGCAACGGCTAGAAAATATATTTTAAAATGTGATTGTTGATGAATAACCTTCCTGAGAGATGAACGGCCCAGATGCACCTTTGAAAATAGCTTTAAAACCCTTTTTGACAAGTTAACCGCCACCACAACAGTTAGTAACCAATAGAAAATGAGCAAATCAGCATCTCTGACAAGTCACTAGACCCACGTCCCTGAGAACACCATCGAACGGTTGTCACTATACCACTACAATAATGATCAAGCATCTTGAGCCTCCAGTATAATGACAGCCACGAGATCTGATCATGTTTTATCTTCTTTAGAAAGCCTTGACCCCATGGGCCCACTCACATCAGTCATGTTGGACATCAAAAAACCAATCAAGCTGCACCATTTCAGATACAGATTATGTTTGTCTGACATCCGACCCACTACCTGAGATACCAATCTAATATTGGGCATATGATCTCATAGCCCTAGAATATTCCTTACGCTTTTACGCCAGCCGCTAGATCCTTACCTTTCTGAGACCCCTTTGACAAACGGAACCACAACAAATCTAGTCATCACCATGTAGACCAACCAAATTTGAGCATGTCAGCATATAAGGACCCACTGAAGGGAGCTCTGACACAAACCAAGATCAGTGGCTATTGTAAGATCGTGAGCCCTAACACAAACCCTTGAGAACACACACTGGTCGTTGATCCTCTGCAGATGTCAGAGCCTCCTGACCACTAAAAGGGCTTGACCCCACTAACACATGTTGAATCACTAGACTGTTGATGAATCAGGAGCTGCCAAATAGGTTGAGGTGGCACCGGTCCCATTGACACATCATAGCATAGGAAGAAAAACAAGATCAACGACTCTCGCTATACAGCCGATCGTAACACATGTGCATCTTTGGCTTGCGGAATGGTGAAGGCCGTTAGATAAAATTGACACTTAACCTCAGGGCAAAATATTTATGTTCTGAGACTTAGGAAAAAATAAACCGTTAGACTTAGGGATTATTTTGCGCACATGCAAATTTGGATGACTTAAGTTGCCAAAAAGGTAACATAGAAATATAACAAGGCTTAGGGTTTATTTGGATTTTTGAACACCAACGGCTAGTTTTTCAAACCTTTCAACTACAGACCAGGGAGTAAAATAAATTGCAGAGGCTAGAGAACCGGGTATAAATTCATGAAATTTTTTTGGGGTGCTAGACATGGTAAAACTCGAGGCCTGGGTATGATTTTTAGTGAAAATTGAATGCATAGGGAAATTTGGGTAACATTTTGGTGATTTTTGCTAGATGTCAGCCTGCTAGACATGGAAACTAGTGACCTTGAACATCCATTGGGCATGGGGTCATTCTGAACACAAAACTCAAAATTCTCTTAGAGAGGTAGAACTAGAACTATGCTTAGAGCACTTCTTGAAAAGTAGGAAATTAAACTAGAAAGCCGAAAAGTATTTACAAAATTTTACAGAGAGGGATTAACCTCAAAACAGGGCTTCAAGTGGAAACCATTGACTAAGATAGGAAAGGCATCTCCTTCCATATTTGATAGTTGAAAAGTATTGGAGCCCCTACATTTTATGATTACAAATGGCCCACCCCAAAAGGAGTCAAACTTTGTGTGCCTGCCAGGTCTAGACCTGAACTCATCCCACTTGAGGACTATGTCTCCAACCTTGAAGTTTCTGACCTTGGCTATTTTATCAAAGCTCTTCTTTGTTTGATTCTTATGAAACTCCATATCTTGCATTGACTTTCTTCCGAGTTCTTCTAATTCCATCAATTGAGCATATCTGATCTGTAAGGGATCCTTTTCATCAAACAGGGCATATTGAGTAGCTAAGTCCAGAGGTGGTAATTCTACTGAAATGGACAATTTAGCCTCTTTTTCATACACTAACATGTAAGGAGAATTACCAATGATTTTCTTTGGGGTAATTCTATCTAACCACAAGGTAGATTTGAGCTTTGTGTGCCAATCTCTCTGATTCTCTTGAAGAGTCTTCTTGATTATCCTAATCAAGTTCTTATTGGTGGATTCTACCAAGCCATTGCCTTGAGGGTAATAATTTGAAATAGTATTCAGATAGATGCCATTCTTGACTGCCCACTCTGATACTTTGAGGCCTGTGAATGCTAAGGCATTATCTGAGATTATGGAATCTAGAATGCCAAACCTGTGGATTAAATCATCATAAAAGCTTAGGATAGCACTCTCATTGGCTTCTTTTAATGCAATTTCTTCTATCCATGTGGTGAAGTAATTTGTTGCAGTAATTATTCATTTATGGCTTGCACTAGATGGGTGATTCATCATCCCTATGAAATCTATACCCCACTTCATGAAAGGCTGATCTATTATGACTGGCTGTAGGGGCAAGGCTACAAGCCTTTCTTTTCCTATAAACATGGCACACTTGATACATTTTCTAACATAATCATGACTATCCTTAAAGATAGATGGCCAATAGTATCCAGCCCTCATGATCTTAAAAGCAGTAGTCCTAGGAGAAAAGTGACCTCCAGAGGGTCCATCATGAAATTCAAATAGGACATCAGCTATCTTTTCTGAATCAATGCATCTCAAAAGGACACCACTGTGATCCTTTCTGAAAATAACTTCATCTATCAGCACAAAAGGAATAGATTATAACCTATAATACCTTCTTTTGGCTGAATCCAAACCTGCAGGACATTGTCCTATCCTTAAGTAATTGATCATATTAGGCAACCAACTTGTTGCCTTGTCTTGTTCTTCTATAGAATGCACCACCAAAGATGCATCTATTTTCTCCGATTTCCTTGAACTTTCATCTTCCACCAAATGCTCACAAACACCTCTTCCTCTAACCAGCTTGGTTGTTGGAACATCTATGTCATATTCCATCACCTTGGTGATCCAACTAGCTCTTTTCTCATTTAGGTCTTTGGAGAGAAAAAATTCTTTGACACTTGGATGAGTCACCTTCAAATGTACCTTGTTGTGGGTCAATAGATATCTAAACTTCTTAAGGCTCTTTACCACAGCAATTACATGTGTCTCTACAAAAGATTATCTTTGTTCATACTCTTCTAAACCTTTTCTAAAGAAAGTAATAGGCTGCTCCAATCCATGTAAATTTTCTTGGGTCAACATTGCAGATATGGCATCATGACCTCCAGAAGCATAAAGGATGAAATCTTTACTAAAATTTGGGTTTAGGAGAGTAGGGGCTTCTATCAAGGCTTCTTTGATAGCCCAGAAATTGACTCTCCCTTCTTTGATCCAACTAAAAGTTGAACTCTTCTTTAACATAGCCGTCAAAGGCTTGAGTAAATCTACAATGTTAGGCAAGAACCTCCTAACAAAATTAATCTTTCCTATGAAAGATTGGAGACTTTTCTTGTGATGTGGTAGGGGTAGCTCTAAGATAGCTGCAATTCTTTCAGGATCCACTATAATTCCTTCTTTGGATACTACATATCCCAATAGTTTTCCTTCATGGACTGCAAACACACATTTCTTGGGATTAAGAGATATCCCAAATTCTCTACACCTTTCAAAAATATTTCTCAAATGTTTGATATGATCTACTACATGCTTTGAATAGACAGTTATATCATCCAAGTAGACCAACACAAACTTGTACATTAGGCTCTTAAAGGCCATAGCCATTTCCTTTTGAAATGTAGCTCATGCATTTGACAGACCAAAGGGCATCTTTCGATAAGCTATGGTTCCCCACTTGGTTGTAAATGTAGTCTTATATTGATCCTCTTCATTTACTAAGATCTGATTGTATCCTGAATAGCCATCCAACAATGAAAATCTCTCAGATCTAGAGACACATTGTAAGATTTGTTCCATAGAGGGTAATGGATGGTGATCCTTTAGAGAATCCCTGTTAAGATCCCTAAAGTCAACACATAACCTCAGCTCCCCATTCTTCTTCCTAATAGGAACAAGGTTTGAAACCAAACTAGTATGTTTGATGGGATAGATGATACCACTCTTTATCAATTTGAGCACTTCTTTATGCATAAGTGGCTCAAGCTTAGGATTAACAGGCCTTTGCTTTTGCCTCACTGGTTTGGCACTTGATTCTAATTCAATAGTGTGATGAACAAGGGCAGGATCAAAACCTTTGAGATCCTCATACTGCCATGCAAAAATATAACTGAATTCTCTGAATAACTAAGTATAAGCTTGTTTCTCCAATTCAATGTTCACTTTTCTAAATTGTAACCTCTTACCTAGCTCCAACTCTAGTTCAACACAATGTTTTTGTTGGACTACCAAGCCAGCTTTATTTTTCTTGACTTCATCATCCTTGTTGAAGACAGTCTCCAAAGTGACAAGGCCTCTAGGCATCTTATTGGACTTCAGTTGTATCACTTGATCACCATAGTTTTGTGAGAGCCTATCTTGATTGTGTTCTGAAAAGACATCTTCTTCAAACAAGAACTAAAAAATTTGTTCATCATTGTCAAACACTTGCCAATTGACATCATTATCAGGAATAGAAGGTCTGACAATCACTTTGATATGCTATTGATCCACTTCTTTTCAAATGCTATTTGGGATGTCATATTGGGATCCAACAGCAGCTAATCTATCTGCATTTTGATTTAACTTTCTAGGGATGGCAACAATATTGAAAGCATGGAAATCTTCAATTGCATCCCAAACTCTATGCTTGTATGCTTTCATGGTATCATTTTTGGTTGCACTTATCCCTCTTACTTGGCTGACAACTAACTCACTATCACCATAAACTTTTAAGGCCTTAAGCCCTCTTTTTCCAGCCCATCTAGTCCATTGACTAGACTTTCATAATCTATAGTATTGCTAGTGCAGGAGAAATTGAATCTAAAGGTAGAATAATACCTTTCTCCTTTTGGGGGCACTAACATAGCACCACCACCAGAACCATGTCTACTTCTAGCTCCATCAAAAAATAGTTCCCAAACCTGACCATTCTGATTCTCCGAATCAATGTCCTCTTTGAGAAGGCTTGGCTCTATGACATCATTTTCTTGTATCAGATAACTTCCCAAACCAAAATCCCAAATCACATTTTCTTGGGCCTCTGAAGCTCTTTCATATATTAAAATATCAGGGATACTATCTATCTTGGTGCTTGCTTCACTAATGGTTTGGAAGTCACTGTCATCAAATATAGGGCAATTCACATTGACGACATTGGACACATATGGTTCTCTATGGTGTGCTGATAATGGTTCTAATTTAATGGTGACCTTGGTCCCATGCCTTGTATGAAATAACATGTGAGACCAATTAGAAGATAGATAACCTCCTATCTTGGTGGTAAACTCCCTTGAAAGACATATAGAAAAAAATGCAGGGAGATCTATGATATATATATCAAGGTGGATTGAAAAATTAGGACTAGCATGAAGGATTAGACTAGTATCCTTGGCCACACCCATAGTATTGACTAAGGATCCATCACGTTAGGTAACCTTCTTTTGGAATGGCTCATATTTTAGTCCTAATTGGTCAGCTACTTTCTTGGGCATTACAGTGCTAGTAGCTCCACTATCTACCATACAATTATGTACTAAAGATTTTCCAATGATTAAAGATACATAAAAAGGAGGTGGCTTTGAATTTCTACCTTGTGTGGTATTGGCCTTGGAGTTGCTACTCGAAGCCTCCTTTTCTTAATTAGTGTTAACCAACATTGGCTTTGCAGCTTCTTTTGCAGGTTGAGGAGTTGCTACCTTTGTCATGGCCTTCTTCAAAATTTTAGGCTGTCCTGGAAGAGCCAAAGAGTCCCACCTAGACATGGTGACACTCACCTTTTTCATGTTGTCTACAATATTAAATGGTGTCACAGTGTGTACTCTTTTTTGTATCTTTGGCATGATGGGCTCCGCCTCTTTGGAATGTTGGCCTTCTTTTCTTGTAATGACATGAGTCCCCTTAGGTGTGATGGGATTAGCTTGCTACAGTGGCTCTAGAAATGTAGTAGCCTTGGCATTGGAATCTACTCTCTCCATGTCTTGAGCTCTTCTTTTTGCTCTTATAAAGGCAACAAAAGCAACCTCATCATTGACTCCAATGAAGTCTGGTTGCTCCCAATTGAAAAGAGCAGTCTCATTCTCTTGTGATTCTTGTTGAGGCACTGACCCACTAGATGAAACCTCTGATTGAGCTTGTGAGGAATTTTGAACCATTAGAGCTTGGTTCATCCACCCATTTGAACATGTAGCCTGATTATGAGGCTGATTACAAGGAAAACACCATTCATTATCCATAGCCACATTATTTTGACTAGGAACCATATCCCTCATCAGATTAGTAGAATTTAGAGGTGCAAGGCTATATGGTTGGAATGGTCTTTAATTAAAACTTTGTCTTTTTCCTTGATAGCCTCCTTGGTATGGTGGCCTATTTTGTTGATAAGGTTGTCCTTGATTCTGATATTGTTGATTAGGAGCTTGGCCTTATGTCTGAAATGGTGGTCTAATTCCTTGACCTTGCTTCTTTAGATTTGTGACCTCTTTAGTCAAGGTCTACAACAAGCTAGTCATTTCTTGTTGACTGCTTTGTTGGCTATCCTTTATCTCTCGCAGCTCTTGAGAGAAACTAGTCCTCAACTCTTGGCCACTAGTACTAGCTTGGAGTGCCAAAATGTTGGGAATAGGGGTAAATGGGGGTACTTGGGCAGGTGCAATGGGTTCAAGGCTAGGAAAAATGGGCATTTGAGGCCTTCTAGCAATCATGCCTGCTTGGATTAAATAGTTTTCAGCCCTGATAGCTATGTCAAAAGCTTGGGGTAGAGAAGTACCACCCATAGATTGGATCATGATAGAAATTTGACCATTTACACTTTGTAAATAATAAACAAAAGCATGGTCTACTGAAGGTCTCACTGAGACTGGGATTCTATTCCATGTTTTAAGGAATCTACTATTGTAATTTGTCATCTGTTCTTGAGGGTCTCTCTTAATAGTTGTTAACTGCTCAACTAGAGACAAATTATCTAATTTATCCTCAAAATGGTTACTTAATGCATCCCCTAACTCATCCAAAGAAGTAATATCTAACCAACATTTAGAGTTCTAAACCATTCTAGAGCCTAACCTTTTAGAGAGGCTACTAATAACTTTGTGGCCACATCTTCTTGAGTAATATTGTGTATGCTGCAGATGATGGTCACATCTCTTATGTGCTCAAAAGTAGTTGTCTACCCCTCACTAGTAAAATCATGTATACTCTTAAGTGCCACCAAAGGCACATCATGATGTTGAGCAAAGGCCAATGGGCTGCCTTGGTTGAATGGTGCAAAAGCAAATTGTCTTGCCATTTTAGGTGCTGGAATCTAAAGATTTAAAACTATATGAGTTGTATTTTCTGCTTGATTGGAATCTTCTTCTAGATCTCTAGTTAGAGATCTACCTCTTCCTCTGGAATGACAGGGAAAAGGTCTCCTTTCTGAAGTATCGGGAGGTGTAGATTGAACTCTCCTTGCAGGGGATATTCTTTGAGTTGACCTACCTTTATGACTTCTTTGTCAAGGCAACTCTGAAAATTGGGTAGACTTCAAGCTTCTAGTCTCAAACTTTCTCATAAAACTTTGAACAAGGTATCCTAGATCCTTTAAATTAGTGGAGTCACTAGATATACTTGATAGAATGAATTCTAGAAGCCTGCACTATGCAATCTACATATCAGACATAGCATATCTTTGAATTTGAATAACTTCTTGGTCCCACCGAGCATGCCAAAAATGTTATACACTAAGTTTGTACCTTTGTCTCAAGCTCTCTTGGTCTTGATAACTCAGTATAACATGGGAATCATCTCTAGGTTGTGGGACCTTTGCTAACTGAGATGAGACCTCCAGGTTCTAGGCTACTTCCTCTTGGATAATCACCTTAATTTTCTTCTAGACATGAAAGTAGACTTTTGAGGGAAAGGGATAGAAGGAATGCTTGTAAGGGAAATGACTTGAAAGCAAACTACCTACTAGGTGATGCACTGAAACTAGGGTTTGGATCTCAATATATACGAATGAAATCAATGAAAAGGTCAAGTCTAGTAGGTCACAACTTACTGAATAGGTTTGCATAAGTATTTTATAAGAGGGCCTAAGAATAAGACACAACTTATGACCTGCAAACAAACATTCACTTCTACAACTTAGCATAGGATTGAGACAAGACTGTTAAGGGGCTGAAGTATACCCACAAGAACATCTAAATGAAATCAAACACAGTAACACACAAAATTATAGAAAGCAAGAGGGATCAGGAACCCTAAATAACATTGAAAACATGCACATACTTTGATCCAATAAGAGACAACCCAAACAAGGAAGCATAGGGACATGAAGGATTATCAGAAAATACCTCTGCAATATTTGTATTATCAATGGGAGAAATACAATTGTATGAGCCAGAGGGTAGAAATGATACCATAGATGGCCTTTAAGAAAAGGTGAATTTTCTTCTACAAATTGTCCAACTCCTCAGCACTAAAGGCTCCAAAACAATATATACATACTCAACTGCACGTAGGTAGGAGTCAAAATTAACATAACTAGGGTTACAGATTTTACAATAATATCAAACCCTAAAGGTACTGATAACCCATCATGAAAATCTCTGAGAACCCGTCATCAGATCAGATCTTTCTTTTTCATGTTGATCCTATACTGAGCCTTTCTTCAGACACAACAACCTTGACCTATCTACCCACCAAAAACTCCATTAAGCCATGAAGGCTTCAAATCTGATCCTATTTCCCTGGAAGAGGTACTATTTGAAAAGGTGGTGCCAACTCCTTCTAGCACTTCTTGGCATGAAAATGCGGCATAGTACCCTGCAACACTAGCCATCAGTCAATTATATCCTCTTCACAACCACACCCATCCTGAGAAATCAATTCTTGAGCTACTTGACGTTATGCATGGCTGAAAGAATGCAAAACCCTAGCAAAACTAGTAGAAAGCATTTGAATTTTGAAATGTAATGACTAGCAGATATATTTTAAAATGTGACCATCCATGAATAACCTTCCCAGCAGATGAATGGCCTAGATTCACCTTTGAAAATAGCTTTAAAACCCTTTCTAACAAGTCAACCACCACCGCGGCAGTCAGCAACCAATAGAAAATGAGAAAATCAGCATCTCTAACAAGTCACTGGACCCACGTCCCTTAGAACACCATCGGACGGCTATCGCTATACCGTTGTGATAATGATTCAGCATCTTGAGCCTCTGGTATAATGACAAATGTGATATCTAATAGCATTTTATCTTCTTTAGAAAGCCTTGACCCCACGGGCCCACTGACATTAGCCACGTTGCACATCAAACAACCAATCAAGCTATGATATTTTAGATACACAATGCATTTGTCTGACATCAGACCCATTGCCTGAGATACTGATCTAACAGCGGGTGTATGATCTCATAGCCCCAAAATATTCCTTACACTTTTATGCCAACTGCTAGATCCTTACTCTTCTGAGACCCCTCTGACAAATGCACCCACGATAGATCCAATCATCACCATGTGGACCAACCAAATTTGAGCATGTTAGCATATAAGGACCCATCGAAGGGAGCTCTGACACAAACCAAGATCGGTGGCTTTCGTAAGATCACGAGCCCTAACACAAACCCTTGAGAACACACGTTGGTCGTCGATCCTCTGTAGATGTTAGAGAATCCTAACCGCTAAAAGGGCCCAACCCCACTGACACATGCCAAATCACTAGACCACCGATGAATCAGGAGCTGCCAAATAGGCTGAGGTGGCACTGGTCCCACTGACACATCATAGCGCAGGAAGAAAAATAAGATTGACAGCTCTCGCTATACCATCAATCATAACACATGTGCATCTTTGGCTTGTAGAATGGTGAAGGCCATCAGATCAAATCAACACTTAACCTCAGGGAAAAATATTTATGCGTCGAGACTTAGGAAAAAATAAACCGCCGAACTTAGGGATTATTTTATGCACATGCAAATTGGGACGACTTAAGTTGTCGAAAAGGTAACATAGAAATTAACAAGGCTTAGGGCTTATTTGGATTTTTTAACAGCAATGGCTAGTTTTTCAAACCTTTCAACTGTAGACCAGGGAGTAAAATAAATTGTAGAGGCCAGAGAACCAAGTATAAATTCATGAAATTTTTTGGGGTGCTAGACATGGTAAAAATAGAGGCCTGGGTACGGTTTTTAGCCAAATTTGAATGCATAGGGAAATTTGGGTAATAGGACCACTATAAATTATGTATATAAAGGTAGGATTCTTGGAAGTAAGGAGAAATATTTTTAATGCCAAGCCCTAGGTGAGCTAGGTAGGTCTAGTTAGGGCTTGATAGTGGAAGAAATAAAGATTTCTTGTAGGGTTTGGAGGTACAATATGAATCTAGGGGATTTTATGATAGGTGTTCATTGTATTTGAATTTTTCATGAAGATTGGGTTCATTCCAATCAATCCCATAGGGTTTTGAACCATATTTCTACTAGGATTTAGATTGTCCTAAAAACTAGGTCTTTTAGCCATGTTTATCCTTGTTTATAGGAAGGAGGTGTACGGAGACTTCTAGGTCTAAAATTTTATAGAATCCTTAATAAGGTCCAAAAGGGTATCCAAATCCCTAATTTTTTTTCCAATTTGTTTGAGAAAGTTTGGAAAGAAGAGCCAAAAGCCTCTTAAAAAGGCTACAAGGATTAGGCCTAATTTCAAGGTCTCAATTTGTGAACTATTGCTTCCAATAGAAAAATGATCCAAGATCCCTCTAAAATGGATTAAAACCATCAAGTTATGGATTTTTACAAGATGGAGAATACCCCTACAAGTAAATGTAAATAATTTGAAGATTTGACACTTACAACCTTCTAAGTGAGTGTGAAGAGAAGTACTAAAACTAGGGTGTTAGTCTTCTAAGGTTAAGCACAAAGGATAAAACTCTTGGAGAGGAGTTTGGATTGGTATTAGTTAATTATCTAAGGCAATGAAGGACCTAGGAGGACTAGGTAATTAGAAGAGACAAGCTAGGTCTCTTAAGGAGTAGTGCAAAAATACCTAGGAACACTTACATCACTAGGTTTGTGAATCTATGTTTGAGGGTTCCATCTTGTCAAACCCTAGTTGATTTTTTGTGGAGTGGCAGATTGTGACTTGACCTACAATTAAAAAAGGTTTGAGATGGTTTGTGGGAGGCGAGATGCAGATCCAGGATTGGTAGACATGTTGAGACAACTTGCTACTAGATTAGAAGTTGTTGAAATAGACCAGAGAAGAGGAAGACATCTTGAAGATGTTAGTGATGATGAAGTTGAGGAAGAAAAATTTGATGTGGAACCTGCACCTATGATGGATGAGGGTGAGGAAATATTCTTGAAGGCTTTGACAAGTCTAAAGTCTACAACACACTTTAATCCTCCTGAGTATGGTGGAAAATTAGATTTTGATGAATTGGTGGACTGGATCACCGAGATGGAAAAATACTTTGAATATGAGAATATACCTGAGAAAAAGAAGGTGAAAATTGCAAGTACCAAGTTGAAAATTCATTCATCTTTGTGGTGGGAACATCTGTATTTGGATAGAAATAGGAAAGGGAAACACAAAATCAAGGCATGGAACAAAATGGTGAATAAACTGTAAGGAAAATTCTTACCTTATGATTATCAGATTAACCTAGTTAGGAAAATGCAAAGTTTGAGGCAGTAAGATAGCTCGGTAAAAGAATGCACTAATGAATTTTATAGATTAGATATTAGATCTGGACATGATGAAGATGATGTGGAAAGAATTTCTAGATACCTGAATGGTTTGAGGATTTCCATCCAAGAAGAAATCAGTTTAGTCAAATTGGAGAACATTGAAGAGGATTATCAATTTGTATTGAAAGCTGAGGATAAATTGAATAAGAGACATGAATAGAGACAAAGAGGTAGAGGTGGTAGATGACACAAGGGGGGACATGGAGAGGGGCCAAAGGAACACCCTAACTAGATCCACCCTATTCAAACACACGCAGAAGCAACAACAACACAATGGGAGAGAGAAAATGCAAGATCATTCATATATTATCTTCAAATAAATTCATACATGTCGGGCTGTAAGGTCTTCTCTAGTTTCATCCTAATATTAAAATGAAGTATAGAAGTCCTCAAACATGCGAGGATCTTGCAAATATCTCTAATATTCTATCTCCTATCTTCTATCAAAACTTTCTCTCTAAGGAGAAATCAGTTTAGTCAAATTGGAGAACATTGAAGAGGCTTATCAATTTGCATTGAAAGATGAGGAGAAATTGAACAAGAGACATGAACAGAGACAAAGAGGTAGAGGTTGTAGATGATGCAAGGGGGTATATGGAGAGGGGCCAAAGGCACACCCTAATCAGATCCACCATGTTCAAACACACGTGGAGCAATAAAAACACACTAGGAGAGAGAAAATACTGGATCATTCCTATATTATCTTCAAATAAATTCATACATGTCAGGCTGTAAGGCCTTCCTGGTTTCAGCCTGGTATTACAATGAAGTATAGAAGTCCTCAAACATGTGAGGATCTACCAAATATCTCTAATATTCTATCTCCTATCTTCTATCAAAATTTTCTCTCTAAACTACAACCAAACAACTATATATATGCAAGAGGCTACCAAACTGAGTCAACCTTAAGATCCATAATTAATAGAGGGATCGGCCAGATCTGGGACCACATGCTTCCCAATAATGGATACCAACATTAAATTTTTGACCCATAATAAATGCACAAGTCAACCTCAACATGAACTCAAAATAAACCACTCGATAAGAAAGGATGACCGAGCAATAGAAAAGCATCGCCAAGCACCAATGAAATAACCAACCACCCAGGAGATAACTGACCAAACTTGGTAACCAAAAGAAACTGACCAACTATCAAGCCAACTCAGTCAAAGAAGAAACCGAGCAACATAGAAATCTTCAAACATCTTTTTTTGGTGACAAAGGATTGCCACAGACCCGAGATGCTCCTGCATTAGACACTTGGGGTTATTTGAGAATGATTCTCTGAATCATGGGCCAGGTACAACCCAAGCTGAATCCAACTCAAATTGTGAAATCCATGAATTGTCTTCAATTAGTCTATTCTTCCATTTTACTAGATACTGCATATATTGTTTTCCTCTTGTACTTTTGCCAACTCTCTGCTCCAAAATATGCTCAACCTTTTCATTCTACTTCTTAGGATAATCCATCGGTATAGTCATGTCTTTATCAGGCTAATGATACTCATATAAATCAGTAATGTTGAATATGGGTGATATATCCATGTCATCATGTAACTCAATCTCATATGCATTTCCACTGTCAAATCTTCTAAAAATCTTGCAAGGTCCAAACTGCTTCATTTTTCAGTTTCCCATATGTTCCAACAAGAAATCTTCCTTTCTTTAGATGAACTATTACTTCATCACCGACATAAAAAGTCTTATGTCTTCTTGATCTATCAACTCTATCTTTGTATTTTTTATTATTCATTTCTAGCTTATGTTTCACATCTTCATGCAATGTCTTCATGTACTCAACAAATTTTACTCCTTCAGCACTTCTCTTTGTTTCATCAGCAATATCCCTCAAATCAGATAAACCTCTTGGTTGTATGCCATTAACAATATCAAAATGTTTTTTTCCAATACTCCTATTCACTAAATTATTGTATGCAAACTCTTCTTGTTCCAACATAGAATCCAAAACACTCAGTGTGTCTCCAACTAAACATCTCAAAAGATTTCCCAAACTTCTATTCAAAACTTTAGTTTATCCATCGGTTTGTGGGTGAAATATAGAATTATATTTCAACTTTGTGCCAAACTTCTTCCAAAGGGTCTTCCAAAAGTATCCAACAAATTTACTATCTCGATCAGAGATAATACTCCTCGTTAATCCATGCAATCTAACAATTTCCTTAAAGAAAAGATTTACCACATGTATTACATCTGATGTCTTTCTACAAGGTATAAAATGTGTCATTTTAGAAAATCTATCCACAACAACAAATATGGAATCATTACCCTTACTATCTTTGGTAATCCAAGAACAAAATCCATACTGATTTCAATCCAAGGTTTCTCAAGGAAAAAATCAGTGTATACAATCCAGTATTCTGACTCACTCCTTTGCCTACTTGACAAACTCCATAACTTTTCACAAATTTCTGAGCATCTTTATGCAGCTGTGGCCAAAAGTATTTCTCCTTAAGAAAATTCAATGTTTTATCAATACCAAAATGTCTATCCAAACCACTTCTATGTTTCTCTTTTATCAAATTATCTCTCATTGGTCATCTCGGTATACAAAATTGATTACCTTTAAACAACATACCTTATTGCATAAAATATTCATCCCATTTAGTAGTCTGTTGATCTTGAATAGGTAATCTGCACTTTCTCCACAGCTCAGAAAAATCAGGATCAAATTCATAAGAATCTCTCATGTCATCAAAACCAAGAACTTCAATTTTCATCTCAGTCATCAAAGATCTTCTACTCAATGCATCAACAACTCAGTTAGTGACTCCACTCTTATGCTTTATCACAAATGTATAACTTTGCAAATATGCAACTCATTTCATATGTCTCTGATTCAACTTATTCTAACTACCCAAATATTGTAAAGCATTATGTTAGGTATACGACACAAATTCACTCAGTATCAAATAATGTCTCCATTTCTTTAGGGCTTGAACAATAGCATAGAATTCTTGATCATACATAGAATATTTCCTTTTTGCATTATTCAACTTTTTAGTAAAGAAACCAATAGGTTTACCTTCTTGACTCAACACAGCTCCTATTGCACTACCACTTGCATCACATTCCACTTGAAATACTTTATATAAATAAGGCAATGCCAAAACAGGGGATTCAACAACCTTTTTCTTCAAAGTCTCAAAACATTTAGCATATCCACGTGTCCACTTGAATTCTCTTTATCCTCCTCTCAGTCTCAGTCCTAGCATTACAAATTAAACTCAAATTCCTAATGAACTTTTGGAAGAAACTTACCAAACCATGAAATGATCTTACCTCACTAGCATTCTTAGGTGTAGGCCAATTCAGAATAGATTCAACCTTCTCAAGATCCATTTTCAAACCATCCACTGAAACTACAAATCCCAAATACACAACCTCTTTTTTCATGAATGAACACTTTTTCAGATTTATCAGCAACTTTTCTTCTTTCAATCTCTGCAAAACTTTTCTAACATGCAACAAATGTTCTTCTCTAGTCTTACTGAATATCAGAATATCATCAAGATATAGGGTGGCTGCAAGAAGTTGAGTCCCACTTTTGGCCAAAAAGTGGAAGTGTTTTCTTTGTTTTTCAAATTTTTGTCAATTGATGTCCAAATTTGAAGCACTTAAAGATTGAATCTTGCAAAAATTTAGTAATATAAAATTTAGTGCTCGGAGTCTAGTTTTCAAATATGTAATTTATTTCAATACCCAAATGGTATAAATTGAATTTTAGTATGCATGTCTAAAAACCACTTTTTCAAAATGACCGTTTCAGGACCACACCTCACACGTATACAAACACCTTTTTTTGAAGTAAATGAATGTATTTTTGGGAATCCTTTTGGGAAAAGGTACCTAAAACACTAAAGATTGGTCATAATATTTTATCTTATTTTTTTATTGATTTTTTAAAATTAATTTTTAATTGACTATAACTTTTTCAAAACCTTTGGTGTACGAACACCATAATTTGATGATAACTTCACTTTTTTTCATTTTTTTTTAATTTGAAGGAAATTCTATCTAGTTTGGTCTCATTTAACTCATTTTTCAAAAAATTAAAAATTAAAAAATTTATTAAAGTTTAAGTTACCCTTGGTATTTCAAGTCTAGGTACTATGTTGGCTTAATAAATATTGTATAAAAATTTAAATTTATCATATCACTATAAAATTTATATTTTTATAATCTGCACAATAAGAGCTAAAATGGGTTTTCATTTTATCGAAAAATTTATTCAAGAAGTCCTAAAAATTATGGCAACGCAAAAAATTTATTTTGTAATGCCTTAGCCATTTTTTTACAGGGTCAAGCATAGGCTTGGTCCCACTAAGGCTGTCCCGAACCAAAATCCAAGCAAACAAGTAAGGTTCCCACTCAAAGATTTACAAAATGGGCCCTCATTTTTTAAAATTCACAAAATGGGTGCTCATTTTTTGAAAATAAAAATGGCATCTATTTCTTAAAGAGTCTTTGCAACCAAATAAACTAGATCGTGGGCTGATCTAATGATTGATGAATTTTCAATCTATTTTGTATCGATTTGCAGCAAACAAAGAGAATATTTCTGCCAACATTCTATATTTTTGTCTTATTTTGGATCTGACATTCAAAAAAGATTGTTTGAACTCAAATTTTTGTGCAAAAATAGGATCAAACCGACGTAGAAAGAGGTCAATGAAGTTTCTGACATTTGAGGAGATTGTAGGAAATAAAGAGGAGGCAAGATGACAATGACAAAGAAGAGAAAGACTTTGAAACCTGAATAATGTTGGAGCATCGAGTTTCAACAATTGTTTCAAAAGAGGAGGACAATGAAGACACCATAATGGATGTAGAGGTTGAAGAAGAAAAATCAGGTGCATCTTCTAATCTAGTATTGGATAGAGGTGTGTCTTCACATCCAATTGTTACAACTTATTCTGATAAAGATGTTCATGATTTGCTAGAAGCAGGTTACAATAAAAATGATTTAAATTTTATTCCTAAAATAGATTAACAAATTTAATTGCACGTGAAATTTTAAAAAATAGTAATGTTAATCACAATGATAAAGGAACTAAAAGTCAAACCCCATTTGAAACTAAAAATAAAACACCAATTTAGATTGAAATGAATAATGTAAATGTAGACATAGAAACACCGATTGAGAAAGAAACTCATTTGAATGATAATGAAATAAATGAAGAATTTCAAATAAAAATTAATGTGTTAGACAATCTGTGTGGTTTTGTTTCATCGAGACAGATTAGGACACACACGAGTAGATTGTTTAGAAAAAAAAAATTATAATAAGAAATTTGGGTTTCAATGTCAATTAATGTTACAATTAATTAAAATGTCTAAAATGAGAAAAGTGGTGAAGAGGTTAGGCATTTATGTAAAAACTAAGAAGAAGGATGAGTCTCTAAAACAAGTTGCATCAACTGTTGCTAGTGCCTTTGACACAATTGGAAAGAAAAGTCATTCTAAAGATAGTAATGCGGCATGACGAGCAATAAAAATAGCTTTAGTAAACAAAACTACTACTGATAAAAGAATGATTTCAAAAATAAGTAGATATCTTAATATTAATCATAAAAATTTAACAAGTGTTGTAAAGAGAAGAGTTAACTTTGAAAGTGATCTGACAAACCATTTATGAACCTTCAGTGGCAGACTCCCGAGGTTTGAAATGAAACTTACTCGTGAAGTCAAAACTTTGATTTAAAAATTTTGGCCACAATAATACAAGAGTATCCCCTAATGCCAGAGATGTTCTTAATTAAGAGTCAGTTCTAAAGTTCATGATCCACATCCAAACACCTTTTAGATATGACTCAAATAAAATTGTATAATCTTTTTGTGGATTATAAGGTGTTAACTATTAGTATTAGTCAAAGATCTTTTTAAAAATGTAAACCATGGCATGTAAGGATTAAAAATAAAGAATCACATGATGTTGGAAAACTCATGTTCAATTTCGTTATCATTATTATATTTTTTGATCTATATGTTCTACTATGCATACTAATGAAATGTTGCAGGAATGTGGTATAAATACACCACCTCAAACTATAAAGGAGTTTATATCAGATTTATTTTGTAACCCACCTAATGAGAAATTTTATCTTTGAATGCATGTGTTTCTGGTGTATGTGATGTATGTGGAAATCTTACATTATTAGATGAATATTTGCATGAAAATATTTCATTTGATTTTGGACAACAATTAGTTGATGTACGAAGATTTAAAACTATTGAGTACCCATTGAAGGATGAAAAATTTGGAAAACAGTGCGACCTAATATCTGAAAAAACTTAGTATTAATGCTTTTATGAATGAATTCAAGAGTAAGGTCATACCTAAATATGTGAAACACTCTCACAATTCTAGATGAATTGATGGAAAATTTTGCATATGCAAGAATACATTTCAATTGGTAGTATACTATCAGTGTTGACTTTGCAAAGAACTACACACTTGCACCACAAGATGAGATCCAACCACAATATTATAATTCAGTGCAAGTAACAATTTTTGTTCATATTGTCTATAGACATGCACCCGATAGTACAGAAGAGGATCCAAAAATATTGAGAGTACCATTTCTATATGAGTGATAATAAGTTACACTCATCAGAGTTTGTCTAGTATTGCTTTAATACCATTTATGAAAATTCAAGGGAGAAAGAAATTCATATAACACAATGTCTATTATGGTTAGATAATTGCACATGACAATTCAAGAATGCTAGAATGTTTTATTGGTTGAGTAGGATGCACAAGAAAATAAATATGCAACATATCTAGAGTTTTTTTTAGGCTGGAAATGGGAGGGAGAACGTAATGGTGCCGGTACATGTGTTAAGAGGGCCCTTTGTAGAGAGCAACTCAAATTTGAGGAAAAATCAAAATTTAAAGATGCACGTACAATTGTTGAATGGTGTAAAACAAGTTTGTCTATAGGATCAAGTCAGAACTCTACAATTAGACATTTTTTTCTAGCTAGTTGAAGAGAAGAATATCCTTTCAAGATATGATTGTAATACAATCAGTTGATCAACTAAATGGCATTCATTTATGAGTTCTAATTCTAACACTTGGACTATATGGACTATGGAGCTTGAATTTTTTGTCAATTTTGTGTTGCAGGTGAATGGGAAGAATGCGAGAATACAGAATGGGTTGAAGAATGGCAACTAAAATCCTTAACACCTAGTGAGAGACAAGATGAAGATGATATAATAAATGAAGACCTGGATCATGCCTTTGCATCAGAAGATTATGATCGTGTTTCAAACCTCATACAACCTTGTAATTTAATACAATTTATTGTAAAACTTTAAATTATATATTAGTTACATGTGTATGTCATATAATTTATGTTTATATATATTTGAATTATAAACCTTTAAACAAGTTTTATTTATAGTCACATGTACTTAATTTTGTTTTGCAAGACATGTGTATGTCGTTATTGCACCTGAGGATAAGGAAGAGAAGATAAAGTATTGGTTAGCTTGATGTGGAGAACCTAAGAAAAATTGGTATGTCATCAAGTAGATGATGATAATTTTTTAGTATCCAATTGGGTCTATTGTGGTAGTTGGTACATGGCTATGCAAATACCTAACAAGAAGGAATGGTTTACCAACTATTGAAGACTACCAATCAGAAAAGAAGATTATACACTATTCCCATTTGGTAGTGGCAACAAATATCAAATTGGAAAGATACAAAGGGAGACCTGCTAATAAAATATTATGGACACTTTCAACAGAAGAGCATGAGGGAATCATAGACACATTACAGAAAAGAGAGGATGTTGATGGTACATTAGGTTGAACCAAATTTATACATGTAAGTTTTTGTTCAATTGTCTATATAACTTTAAAATTAAAATTAACTTTAAATGAACTCAAGTATAAATTCTAACATTTCAACATGTTTATATTTATGATGGAGGATGTCAGGAAGAACATAGACGCATTGCAGAAAAGAGAGGATGTTGATGGTACACTAGGTTGAATTAAATTTATACATGTAAGATTTTGTTCAATTGTCATATTAACTTTAAAATTAAAATTAACTTTAAATGAACTCGAGTATAAATTCTAACATTTCAACATGTTTTTTTTTATGATACAGGATGTCAGGAAGAACATAGACGCATTGCAGAAAAGAGAGGATGTTGATGGTACATTAGGTTGAATCAAATTTATACATGTAAGTTTTTGTTCAATTGTCATATTTGTATATATTTTCTACATGTCTTCTTTGAAGTGTCATAATTTAGAATTTAAAGATATAGATTTCAAATTAAAATTAAAATTAACATTAAATGAACTTGTATAAATTCTAACATTTCAACATGTTTATTTTTATGATGCAAGATGTCTGGAAGAACATAGACATGAACTATTAATATGTACAATGCATTATTGTATTCATACAATTTTGGCTTTTTAATTTAAGTTCACATAACTTTGTATTCACCTAATTTTGTTGTAAATATTAAACTATGCACATTGGTCATATTATGTTCACTTAGTAGATCTCATTGTTTAATTATTAAGTTTGTAACATCTATATTGTTCTTGTCAATTACATGTATTAATAGATGTCATTGTTAGATCTAGATGATTTTTTTTTTTATAGTTAATCAAAGTATTCATATTACTTTGTAACATGTATCTAAATATTGTACTTAGATCAATTACACATGAATTAATAGATCTCATTATTAGATAGATGGTTTTTTAGGATAAATTGATAAATTTAATTACAACTGATATTAAAAGTGATTTATTTTCCATAAGCTCATATATATAAATAACAACTCATGATTAAGATAAATAACATAACAAGTCCTGAAATAATTTACATGTATCATAATGTCCATCATATCAACTCATGATATATACATACAATCACAAAACAAAGTCCTACTCTAAAAACAAGTTCAAGTACAATATATGATAACAAGTGGACTAGTATGTAATGCAAGTCCTACTCTAAGAACAAGTAAAAATAATATGAACAATTTCAAACAAGCCCAAATAGTCATAAAAAATAATATGAACAAGTCCAAATAGTCATCATAGAACAAGTCTAAATAGTCCAAACAGTCATCATAAAACAAGTCCAAATAGTCATCATAATCTAACTCTACTCATCTAGCTGATCTACAGTCCTCTTCACTCCATGTGAAGAGGACTGCGATGCATCAACATGCTCTTTCTGGTCCCGAGTACCCTCATCCTACTCTGTCTAGTCCTAAGTACCCTCATCCTACTCTGTCTAGTCTCGAGTACCCTCATCCTCAACAACATGAAAAGTGGATGTAGCCAAGTCCTGTAAAAAGATTTAAAGTACAAATTTTCAATAATTAGGTGTGAAAGACCTAGATACATAATGGACGTTGAAAAAATACTTAATTAATCATCACCTCAAAGGATAGTGTCGATGGATGCATTTGGCTTAATCTTGTAGCCACGCCAAGACTCATGGTGGTGTCAACCTGAACAACATATATAAAGCATAAATCAAACTTATAGTACATATATACATAAATTATAAAGTCTATATAACTTGATTATATATTTATGGAATAAAAAAATGTGTACATTACCTATGTGTGACACCTAGCTAATGTAACCGATGAGTCAGGACATAAATGTGATTTTGCAACATGTGACAATCCAAAAGCCTACAATTGCAAAAAAAAAGTGTGAATCAAAGTTCTACATAAATTAGTAAGATACAAATACTTAAAATTAATAAATGAAAAACATACTATAGGTATATGCAGCTGACTCTCACTGACTAGTGGAATGGAGAATGAAGGACTACCAATCTAAGTGGCACATGAGAGACCCTAAAAAATACAAAAATATGTCTAACACATTATCAATTAAAGTTTAAATGTATCAAGATCAAAATGCATACCGTGAATGGAGCACTGAGATGTCGAGGTGTCGATGTCATATGATGATGGCTAATGAATGTTGGAGGGTCAACTCTCCTCTATTCACCAAAAAATCCACATGTTATGGATCATAATTGCATAAATAAGAAATTTAATATTGCACTTTATAAATTATAATTAAATTTACTTGTGCGGGATGATCATTGTCTATATTGAGTAAATCAACAAATGATGAGATATCATCTCCATCATCACCATGTGCACCACCATCATCATCAGCATATCCACCATGTGCACCTAAATCATCATCACCATATCCACCATGGGAAGCATTGGCAACATCTGGATCAGACTAGGGACCCGTACATATACCCCCACAACTCATGTAAACATGTGCTATGCCAGGTGCAGCCCTCACCTCAGTCAAGTGTTGTAACAAATTTCCCATAAGGGTACTCAAAGAACCAAGAGATGAATGCACTACTCAATGATGGATAGGTCCAGGAACTATAAGAGAAGGAAGAGGAACAAGAGGCCCAGATCAACCCCCTGGAATGATTTCATGCCAAAATAATTGGGCTTCCTACCCAATACAAATTCAGCCCATAATTTTTTTCAAAAAACAAAGCAGGACCTCATGATTAGCATCTGGTGGATTGTCAAATACCATCCACAACTGCTCCCAAAAATGCTCTACCATACCAGGGTGTCTACACCATCTATTGTAAAATATGTGGCTTCTTGCCAAGTATCTGCTCACCCGTTGTAGGCTTATAAAAAAGTGTGCCAAATCAGCTTTTGTAATTTTGAAATCATTAACCTCTTTATAAGAGAGGCCGCCAGCATAATATACACACATACTCTCCCTCTATGACTCAAAACTATCAATCTTTGAGTCTAATGTGTGTCAATGCCTTGCATGCTATCTGCAAGGCATAGTAGCTAGGCTAATGGATAGGGATCATTTCTAATAATATATATGTCTCTCATGATTGCCTCTACATTTCTCCTAATATTATCACCTAACTCTCTAGGTACAGGTGGTGTTGGTGGTTCATGCTGACGTATAAGGTCATCAATATGAAAAATCATCCATATTGCCAATCTTCATACATATAAAAACAATGATAGTTTACAATTAACATACTGCATATTATATTTTAAGTTACAAAGAATGACTTAAATGATTAAAACTTGAGAGAGAGAGAGAGACAGAGAGAGACAGAGAGAGACAGAGATAGAGACAGAGATAGAGACAAAGAGATACAGAGAACAACTCCTATGTAGATTAGGATTTGTGCAACAACTATGAAATCCACATCCCAGTATAATATAGAAAAAAGATATACAAATTAGAACTAACCCCAATGTGTGTGTGTGTGTGTGTGTGTGTGTGAGAGAGAGAGAGAGAGAGAGAGAGAGAGAGAGAGAGAGAGAGAGAGAGAGAGAGAGAGAGAGAGAGAGAGAGAGAGAGAGAGAGAGAGAGAGAGAGAGAGAGAGAGAGAGAGAGACAGACAG